>JAPYYX010003263.1:0-11651 GCA_030522605.1 Cremastinae sp. B BG-2022a | reverse complement strand
AGACTAAAATTTTTCGGCATTCTTGCCATGACACATTCTTATATTATGAGGAAACATATTTCTAGCATGGAGAATAGAGACATTCTCCATGATTTCTCGTCGTATAAACAAACAGAAGAAGCACAGGATTGTCAAACCACGTACAGAGGTTTCTTTCAGCTGATTTAACAGAGTCAAACTAACTTTCGTATTTAATAATTTTTTTTATATATATTTTTTCAAAATTTGGATGATAAATGCTCCATATACTACTTGTTTTGTAATTCTATGAATTTTTATGATTTTTTCATTTTAATTTGTTGAAATTGACTTCAGCAGTTCATTTGACTCAACTGGAGCGAAAGGACCTCCTTTTAAGAAAAAATTCCGATTTCAAGGGTTTAAATATGCTGAATCTTTTGTTTTTTAATCACAATTAAAGGCAAGAAACAAAATATTCAGCTGAAATAAAATTTTCACGAAAAAAAAACATTTTTTTAGCAGTCAAAATGGGGTACCTCTCCAAAAAGTATAGAAAATTTTTTTTTTCATGATTTGTTAAGTTATTATTAGCTTTGAAGTCTCATTTCAAGTAATTAATTAATGATTTATTTTAATTTTTGCTTAAATGTGTTCCATTACCAAAGAAAATGTTCTTTTTCGATCTGCTATGTTAATTGATTTTTAGCTTTAATTTTTGTTTAAATGTGTTTTTAAATCACCAAATATAATGTTCTTAGAAAAAAAAGACTATTTGATATTAAATTTTATCAAACTTTGAAATATTGAAAATTTTGACCAAATTTTTGGGGTACCCCATTTTGCCCCCCCCTGCCCTAAGTTTTGCTTTTTTTTTAAATTAATTCTTATAAAAATGAAAAATATTTTCTTTCCATCATAATGATTTTTCTAGCGAGAGAATTTTTATGATAAAGTTATTTTTGTTTCATTTTTATCCAGGCAAAACTGTCTCGAACTTTTCCTGAAGTTTTTTTTTCCGACTTGCTTCTTTCTTTTCGGATTGATTTTCTGAAAGGCCATATTTGAGATTGCTGTCATAGGAGAATCTCGAATTTCTGTGGCATCTTGGCTAACACGGAGATTTAGTAGAGGGAACGTACAAATTCTCAAGAGGACACGAATCGTTTTCTTCTCTATATCGAAACTATCGAATTCCTGGTCGCGAAGGATTTCCCATTTTTCGTGATGGAAAGTTTCAGAAACCCGGGCAAGTTCATTGGATTCCATGCCGACAAAAGAAAATACTTCGAGTCTGATATGAAAGAACATATTCAACAAAATATTTTCCTCGTTTCGTGCCATATAGGAAAAGCTGATTAACATTTTTTTGGAATTCTCAAATATTTATTCAGGTAAACGTCCAGATAGTTGAACAGGGTAAAATAGTCAAAAACATTAAACATTTTCTCGCATATAAAATATTATTATATATTAAACGTTTGTTTTCTAATTAATTATTTTTGTATTAACTTTAAGGATGTACTGGACATAAGTCGAAACGGTGGTGAAAATCTGAAAACTTGAGCAATCACTGATAATGGAACTCTAATGCTACTGTGCAAATTTCAACTGAATTCACCAAATCGTTTAAAAGTTACAATGAATTGAATATTACACGTATTCTTATGCAGATTCATCAACAACGAAATTATAATAAATTATAAATATCAAAAAACAGTAGT
The DNA here is from genome assembly GCA_030522605.1 of Cremastinae sp. B BG-2022a. Taxonomy (NCBI): domain Eukaryota; kingdom Metazoa; phylum Arthropoda; class Insecta; order Hymenoptera; family Ichneumonidae; species Cremastinae sp. B BG-2022a. The sequence continues at coordinate 9,969 of JAPYYX010003263.1, read as the reverse complement.
AGTTACTTATAAATTTTTTCTCAAGATGTTTAAATATAAAAGAATTTTTTTGCCAAATTTCATTAACTTGTACGAAACAGTTTTTAAGAATTTATTCACTTGTAATAGTAAAATTAATTTTCCTCTCTAACACTAGGTTAAAATTGATTAAAATGATAAGGTTTTGTTGGTAATTTTTTTACTATCAGTATACATAAGAAATGTTGATAACCAAGTTTAAACAATTTTGTCTAAAATTTTTTATTTTTAATTGCTTACACAATAAATAACATGAAAATCGTCGATAAAAAATTAGAAACCTATTGAGTATCATACTAAATATCAGAATAAAAAATATCAACTTTCTAACAGAAAAATAAAAACTAAATTTTAACAATTTAGTATGGCATAGTCACTTTTGTCAAGAATTGTATCTCCAGTTCATCCCTTAAGAAAAATGATAATTATTAAACAAAAATATAAATAGATGATAGTCTTTTTTAATTAGATTTTTCATCAGAGAAAAATATATTAAAGTACATTTATTCATTGGGACGTTTTTTAAACTTTTTTTTATATTTTCAGGTAGCATAAATGAACAAAATTCATTGTATAATAGTGAATAACTTACTGAAAATATTTTGATGCGAATCGCTCACATCATGCACGATTTTTTTATATAAAGAACAATCAGATAATTTTTCGAAAAGTCGAATAATATCTGTTTCTATTCCTAGAATACAATATTGGGTTAAAATACAGATACAGATCCTTTGTAATTGAGAAGCTGTTGAGTCACTAAGGTGCATTTGAGAAGAAAAAAATTAAAGAGAGAAAGAGAAGATTTTCCTCAGTGCGGTTGCCATCTGATATCTTGGCCATCGACCACCCGTCACTGAGCGACTGGTATCAACTTTCATCTAGTATTTTTACCATATTGTCAAACAATACCGAAAATAATCGATAAACAGAAGAAAGTTGCTTACCATAAGTATGAAAAGCAACGACTGAGAACTTTAAAAAAAAAAAATAAATCTTCAATCATTGATTGTTTTTGGAAAAAATCAAAATTTCTTTGTTTTTAATTTAAAAATAATAAATTTTAGGAGGAGTTGGAGGTATTTTTTAAACAGTAAGAAAAAGCTCAAATTTTGTAGACTTTTTTGAAAATACTTAAAAAATCCTTGTGCCAAATTTGAGATGAATTCATTAAATGGAATTAAAATTATAAACTTTTAAATTTTGCAAAATTTAATATTGTGATTCATGGAAAATTCATACCGATGTTTTAAAGATAGATAAAAAATGGTATCATTTCTCTAAAACCTTTTGATATGTTTCATATAGGTCTTCAAAGCTAATGACAAAATTTGAAAGCATGTCACTTAATTTTTCAATTTTCATTGTTTAAATTATGTTAATTGTTAAAATTGTGCAATTAATAATTTAAAGTTGTTAATTAATATTGCAGCTAATACACAAAAAGTTAAGAACCCATTGAAAAGTCTACAAATTAAAAAATTCGTAAATTTTCATTCCAAACATACTTTTGGCAAGGATTGCACCTCCAATTCCTCCATAATAAAATCTCGAGTGATATTTGGCACCATTGGGATTTTTTTTCGAAAAAAATCAAGACTCCATAATGTCACAATAAACCACAAAAAGAACAGAGTTCATTCCTAATTACAAAGTGCAACTGAATACAGACATGAAGTGTCACGAACAATAAAAAAGTGCAAAAACTGCTTTTTACTAAAAATTTTTTTAATTATAATTATATAAACTTAAAATTCTCATTTAAACTTATATTAAACTTACAAAAAAGCTTAAAGTTAAAATTAAAAATAATTATTAAACTTTTTTTCTCACATCAGAGTAAGGAAAAGGAGATTACAAACGATGCAAATGATATTTAGGAAGAACAACAAAAGAATGAATATTATGAAAAATATTAGAGCCGATAGACTAAGTAATTGTTTTTTTTTGGTTTTGTTTTATGTGATTTGTATGAGGAAATATTTTGATTGTGTGTGAATATATTTACTCACCAAAAAAATTTTAGTAAAAAACTGAAAAGTTATACAAATAAAACTTATAAAACGTATATCCATCGATCTATCTAACTTTTTTTTGCTATAGAAAGTTTTACTTAAAATGCCCTTCAAGTAGGGGCAGGGGGGGATTGGCCCGTGGGGGCAAAATGGGCCCCCCTCAAAATTTCAATATCCATAAAGTGTTGGGTGCAAAATGCGCCCCCAAAAATTTCGGCTAACAATATCTCTGCCCAAAATTTGTCTACTCAACAATACTAAAAAACAATATCTAATCTGAATAACAATATATCGAGTTGACAAATTATGAGCAGAGATGTTGTTCAGCCAAAATTTCAATAAATATCCATAAATTTTTGGGTGCAAAATCTGCCCTTAAAATTATTGACACTCAAAGTGTTTAGGAGGTAAAATAGGCTGTCGAGAATTTGAAAACCAACAGATATTTTTGCGCCAAACGTGTTAGTAAAATTTTTGTTTTATAGAAACGGTTAAAAAATTACATATGTATGATGAAGGATAAACTAGTTAATGAGTTCAACAGCATTATTTATTACATTTTTCTTTAAAAACAATTTCTTTAATAGAAACGAAATAATCAAAATATAAGAGACTAAAACCAGTTCGTTACACTGAGGATTCTAACATTTTTTCCTTAAGAGGCCCCCCCCCCCCCCCCTTCCCTTATAATAAAAGGATCGCCATTGGTAATTCTTTTTCAAAAAAACAATTTATAAATGCCTTAGGAATGCAGTCTGCAGAAGGGCCATCATAAATGATCTGAAGTGCCATTTTTTTAATCTCTTTTTTTTTTGAGAATGGTGAGAACACTCGAGATCGATTTATCGCTCCGAGTTAAATCTTCTATCTCGAAAAGTGTCTATATTTGGTCATGACCTCGTACTCCCCGGTTTAATCGCGCCTCTAGCGCCTCGTCTACGCGCAATCTCGATTCGATGCAAAAAGCTGCATAATTGAAGCAACAGACGAGCCTCTATGATATCCAGCTGAAGTTATATGGAGCTCTGTAATATCGCATCATCGAACTGCAGAGTCAAAAGAGCGTCCGAGCTTCCTCGAACACGGCCGGGCAATTATCTTCCCTATATCGATGTCGAAAGCGAGCCCACGCGCTAACTCGCATGCATTCCGAACACCATTTAGCCATTAATTTAGTCGGCACATAAAAACAATGGTCTTTGTGTTTTGCAACATTTTTATGTACTTTTCTTTTTTTCCAAATATGAAATATTTAAAGGAGTTCGCACATTTTTTTACGTTCATTTAGTGAAAAATTAACATTAACAATCATAAGAAATCATATTTTAATTCTAATTTTGCGAAAAGTATTTTTGGGACGAAATTCAATTTTGAATTTCCCGCCAAAGGACTGCGCGCTTGTTAGTTCGTAAACTGTCCGCACCGCGGCGTTACCAGTCTGCGCAAAACCGAAAGAAAAGCGAGAATGTGAAAACTCCCGTTCTCGGATCCATCAAGTGACACGACGCTTCTATTGTTTCTATTTCCTCAAAATAAAAGACAATAATCAACTCAAAGAAGTTGAATAATTTTAAAGAAACGACTTTTAATTGTGATCCAAGCTTCATTTGCTCGTATCACTGCGATACTTTTCATAAATAATTTCAATCAAAATTCTTCCCCTTGAAACTGTTCAGTAAAAATTCCATCGTTGCGAAGACGTTTTGAAGTAAAATCTATTCAATAATAATTACTATATAAATTCAGGGTTGATGAACGCTCGCTGTAAAATTTATTTGAGTAAATTAATCACTTGCGCGTTTACGAAGCGAGGGACGTTCAGACGCTGAAGCGGACGATGGGGAAGCGCTCCGCGGAGCGCACGGCGTCGCGCTCGCAGTTTCGTGATTCGCCGGGAACCGTTGCTGTCTCTGCCTGTCCGCTGGCGCTCGTAGCGCGCCGGGATTGGCGCGGCGAGGGAGGAGTGGGGCGAGGGGGGGGAGCGCCGTAGCGGCGAGAGAGAGAGAGAGAGAGAGACGGAGATAGGCAGCGGCGAGAGAGCCAGTGTGCACGGGCAAGCCAAAGGCATAGGAACGTGCTTTTGCCGCTGCTCGCGGTTTTCGGCTTGTTTTACACGAGAGACGCTGCGAAACGTAATTCGCAAGCGAATATCGTACTTGACGTATATCGCTTACGGTTCGCAAAATTCATAATCTTCATTATTTATCGACGATTAGCACGAAAAGCCGCTAGGTACGAACAAAAAGAAGGAATGTACACGAGCCCCGAGACACTTTATACACACGCACACGAGTACGTACACGACAGCCATGAATTAAATACACGAAACGTGAATAGAGAAGGCTGCTGCGGTTGTACCCGACCCATCGGAGCATCCGCTGGCTTTTCTCACATTTTTATCCCCCTGAGAGCCGAACGTACGAGAGGAAAAGTGACGAGAGCCGTGTCGGGCCTGTAAAAGTGTTGAAATCGTGTCGTGGTACTGCGATCCTTGAGAATTTTCAATGTTAATGAAAAAAATCGAAAAATACGAAAATTATTGAAACACGGAGTGAATGATGGAAATTCTGTACGAATGAGTGAATTCGTAGGTGAAGGAAGCAATTAGCGTGTCTCCTGCCAGCCAGGATCGAGAGGGAAAAAGGGTTGGTCGGAAAAGCCGCGAAGGTTCTCCCGCTGCGCGCGCGAGGCGTCAACGACCGTGAACGTGTGTGCGTCCGAGTGACGAAGAATTCCGTGCAGGAAAATCCAGCAAGGAGAATCCTCGAGTCGAAGAAATATCCTGGCTAGCTTTTTTCATTTCCAGACTTCCGCTCGCATTTCTCTTTTTCTCTCGTATTTTTTCTTTTTTCAGAGTCCTTTCTTCCTTTGACGCTCGTGTACCGTGAAAAAGTCGGGAGAATTGTGTAGTCTTGTCTCTAGGAGGCGCGAGGAGCACGCCGGTTGAAAGATTGGGAGAAAAAAGGAAACGAGAGAGAGAGAAAAATAAATGATTTTTAACCCTTGAAACGTTCCAAATTCTTTTCTCATCGTTTATAAATATTTAGGAATTTTCTCGGTGATGAAAAAGTGAAACCCGGGGGAGAGGATGAGGTCGAGATACGAACGGGGAGAGTAAGATGACGAGAGAAAAAGTATGTGAGGAAATATTATATTATATGAGGAAAAATGAAAAAAAACGAAGTTCGAGTGCAAAAGTTGAAGGTTCGTGTTCGGTGTGTTGCCGCTTGATGGTCGGCCATTGCGCTTCGCGGGCACGTCTTTCCGCCTCCTCGAAAGCGACTCGTCTTGCCTTCGAGCCTCCATGTGTACGCTCCTCGTTCCCGTTGTCGTAGTCATCGTCTTCTCTCTTCCTTTCCTTTTTTACCACCTTCTCTTATACCGAGTGTCCCACGAGGCAATCATTTTCTCATTGGTCTCTCGTACCGAAAATTATTTTCTCGAATGCCGAAACGTCAATTTTACACTGTTTTGGAGTCATTTATTTCTTCTGGGTGCTCAAGGATGTGTGAAATTTTTTGTAATTACGGGAAAGGACAGAAATTCCGTGACGTTCGCAGAGCTGATTAACAATTTCGTGTTTTCTGAAGACGATTTATCAAATGAGTTGTTAAAGTCAAGTTAAAATTCAATTATTTTATTATTCAATTAATATTATTATTTAATATAATTTAAGTTAAAATTTGACAATTTTAATCTAAATTAAATTCGAAACAAAATTTAATATTTTTTTTCCAAAAAACAGTAAATCGTGAAAAATCGTTGCTCAACATCCTTTGTAGATTTTATATGGAAAATAATGATTAACGTTAGAGACATCTAAGAAAATATTTATTTTTGATCTGTGAAAATAATCTAAAAGTGATCTCAAACCAATATTTAATATCTTAGTCGACAAAAAAGTGACGAATTTGTGGAAATAAAAAGTTTTGATTTTACTAATTGATGAAAATAATCATGGCCTGGACTGTACGACTCATTAACAGTAAAGCAGAAAGAAATTTAATAGTATTTCATAGCTATTGCATCATGTGCTCTTCAAGGTGACGTTTGACGTTTTTACTCTATAATTGGGTTTAAAAATGTTCTTAATTTTTACATGTAAATTCATCATAGAAATAGATTTTTTAAATTTTAATATTTGTGATTTTACCTCTATTCGCATCGAGAAATTAAATAGTTTTTATTTTTAAATATTCGATTCTTCTCCGTTCGCCATTTTTATTAACTATCTGATGAATTTTTCTTTCGGAATAAATAAGTGGCAGGTGATAAAAAATTCAAATTACATAGTAAACACTTGAGGGGTGTCGGAGTGTAATGAATCTTTTAATACACTCATTATTTAACGGGTCCTTAACCCGAGATGAATTCGATATGAAAATTCATTGTTACTTCAGACTCGTCTTATCATGATCAGGCGATCGATCGTTCGTATAAAATCGACCGCTTGATTAATTTACTACTCAATTTATCAACCAGAATTTGCATTTTGATATCATCCCGTCATTGCATCTCATTAAAAATATTCCTCTTCCCAATTGATATGAAGTATCATTTTTAGAACTTCATATACTATTCAAAATAATAAGTTATCAAATGTATTTTCAAAATTTTAGATACGAACGAAAATTTTTATTAATTTACTTGAATTATATTTCAACAAAAATTTTTTTTTTGTCAAATAGATTTATGCAGTCTCTAAAAAATGAATAAAAATGTACACGTTCTTTTTAAACAATTATTCATTAATTAAAAAAATAGTATTTTTTTTCATCGATACTTCCAAGATTTTTTCGTATTTTAATTCGTCTTTCTGTAAACCGAACGCAATCGTTTGCGTCAGTGAGTAATAATCACACGTGGATGGAATAAGGCGCGAGAATCGCTCGTCTCGTGGTCACAGCAAGTAAAATATCATGATCAGTATTTATACGAGCCTCTCGGCGTCCGAGAACGCATGACTTCGTCTCGTTGACGTGCCCGACGCCTACAACCTGTTGTAAGATTATGCTAGGTGCTTCCCAGTCACGAATACGATAAAAAGAGACACGACCGTACACGGAAACAAGAGACAAAAATTGTCCTCGGTTTATTCATCATTTTTCAAGAAAAAAAAAACACGTTTCGATCGTCAAAAGCCTAATTCACTTTACATTCTTTATATTTATCAACAGCAAAATTATTATTAAATATTCTTTCGATATTTTTAACTTCATTAATTAATCATTTTAATTATTGTTATGAGATTTCATAACATTTTTTTTTCGTTACAACTTATTTAATTAAAAATAAAAATTATTAATTTTATTGATGAGTTCAATAAACTCAGGGGATCATTATCGATTGCTTTCAATGCTGAACTCTATTGCAGTTCGAACCTTAGACATTGTAAACTCAGTTGCGATCAAACTCAAAGTCAGACTCTGATTTATTTACATCACCTAGTTTGCATTGAGAAATCCATGTTTATTTGTTTATCGGATCATATTTATGATACGTTAAATATTGTTATAAATAATATTTACTGAAATTGTAAAAAAGTTTTTATTATAAAAAAATTCATATTCCGAAAGTGAGTTTTAATTTTTGTTTCATCATTTCTCCAGGGATTGAATCCGTGTAACGCGAACTTAAATTTTTTTTCTCGTTCCCTTGTGTGTGATCTTACATACGTATCACGGTCGTTCACACTGCTCATTCACAGACGTTTTTTTTCCCCTCGTCTATTTTTTCAATATTTTTTTTCTTTTTTCATTGCTTCGTTTATTCCGTAACTCGACAAAATTGCTGACTCTTCGTTTCGTGTACTTTCTCTCACCTTAGACACTCGTTTTTCATATTATAAGCTCGTTACACTCACTGAGTCTCCTATCTCTTATCTCTCTCCTCTTTTCCCTCATTTCTTCTCCTTCTCCAATTCTTATTCTGCACGTTCTTTCGCGGTTTTACAACTTTCTCCCTGCCCTCTTGACTTTCTCCCATCTTTCCAAGCCTCAAAAGGAGAAGACTGACTCCAATGTTTTCGCCATTATGAAGAAAAAGATTGTACTTGACCGTGAATATGTGTCTTGAAAAAAAAAGTTGTTTCTCCACGAGAGACAAATCGTTTTCGATTTTTTATTCATATTCTTCATGATTGATAACCATAGTTGTCATTCTTGATATTTTTCTTTATGGTACGATTGTAAATTTTATTAGATTCTCGGGGTTATTCGTTTTTTTATTCATTTAGTTTTGGTTTCAGGGAATTAGGAAATGAGCACGTTCTATTACTTTTGTAATCAATTACTAGAAAATTACACATTACTTTTGTAAACTAGTAGTCACAAAAAATGAATTACTTTTCAAAAATGTGATTTTGACAGAATTTAATTTTGAAACAATTGAAAAAATTTCAATTCAATTTTTTAATTGAAAATTTAAAATAATTAAAACAGAAAAATCTTTAATTTCAAAAGATATCACAGTATTTCGTAATTTTAAATGTCCATTACATTTTGAGAAAGTAATTAAATTTGGATTGATCACTTTAATACAAAAATCATTTTATTAATGAGTAATCTGGAATTTCCAATTTGGACATCCCGGCAGTAAAAAGTGCGAAAAAACACATTGTTTCTTATCGTAAAGCAAAAAATCAATATTTCCGATTTTTCATTTATATTCATGACGACTGATAAATAATTTTCATTTATACCGATGCTTTTCTCAATAGTAATATTATTCTGCATTTACGTTACATAATTATGAGTTTTTTATTTTTTGTTTTCCGCTTGGTAAAATAAGCAAAAATAAGGAAATTCGTAACGCATTGCGTGTTCTTTTTTGCCTGAATAGATGAATCCTCAAATCGATAGATTCTCAGTTTTTTTTATAGTCGCTCTTTTTTCTCTGTAATTTTGAGGAATGAGTCAACGTTGGGGCTACGACGAGTATAGTCAGAGACTTTCTCGCTTCATTACCAGGTCGCATTCCACGACGAGCGTCATTAGTGACGAGGATTCTTGGTTATTCGTGCTCTCGTGCTCGATTACCATTCCGAGTAACCTCTTGTGTCATTAAGTCGTGAATAACCATATAGAATATTTATTTGATCCAATGTCTTCGAGAGTCCAAATTCTCTTTCACACCTTCCAGAGAAACGTGACTGACGTTTTCAATGTACGTTTGAACCGAATTTGTTACGATTTTCCAAAATTTATTATACATTTTTATATTATTTTTAATTGTAGGCAGTTAGTACTATCGAGAAATTGCTGATTTTTAAACATTTTTTAACATTTCAACATCAGAGTTAACTTAAGGGGTTTTGGTACAGTTGTCATAAAACTCAAGAAATTAACACGTAAAAGAGATAGGGAATCGAAAAATGATCAGAACTGAATAAAAAATGAAAACAATGTTCGTTATTATTAAATAAACGGATACAAATTCCCAAAAAATGATTGTCTACTTAGATATTGAGTTATTAAAGAAAATATTTCCGTTCTTATGCATGGAGTCTATAGCTATATTTTCTCTTTCGATAACTCGAAAACTATGAAGATAAAAATTTTGAAAAAAATCATGTCCACGTATTTTATGTTAAAGAACATTCTGACAAAATTTTATCACATTCTGATCATAGTCGCTTATGTACCGAAACACCTTAAGGTGGTTCGGTACAGTTGTCATAAAACTCAAGAATTTAACACGTAAAATACATGGGGAATCGAAAAATGATCAGAATTCAATAAAAAATGAAAACAATGTTCGTTATTATTAAATAAACGGATATAAATTCCCAAACAATATTCGTCTACGTGGATATCGAGTTATTAAAGAAGACATTTCTGTTCTTATGCATGGAGTCTATAACTATATTCATAGAAAAAGGACAATTTTCTCTTTCGATAACTCGAAAACTATGTAGATAAAAATTTTGAAAAAAATC
>JAPYYX010003262.1:0-19642 GCA_030522605.1 Cremastinae sp. B BG-2022a | reverse complement strand
TTTCTAAAAAATATCATTTTTTAAAAATTGCAAAAGGCGTTTCACGCTCAAAGGCTACGGCTGTGTCTAAATACAGCCTTCCTAATTTTTTTTTGAATTCTTTTCATTTCGCCTCCTCCTCTTCCAAGCGCAAGCTCTCAGCTCGCACTGCAAAATTTTTTTATAATGAGCCGACACATGTCTGAGGTTCAACCTAAGACCGAGATTTATTGGGTTAAAACATGAAAAAGAAACGTGACCGTGTCACGCTGGCATAACTTCCGTTATTTTTTATGCTTTCGCATGCACTGTTATCGTTGTATCTCATCATAACCGATGTCTATTCTTTACAGATCGAGATTAATATCAGACTCCGTCTGAATGTGCCCTTTTCAATGAACGCGTGGGGTCTTTCTTAGAGCCTGAAAATTGTTTCAATTTTTTTCGTTTAACTTTAAGTCATTTTTCATCAAAAACTATTTAAAAATTTGCCAAATAATAAATAGCCGGGAAGAGTAGCAAAGTGTGGATTTTGTCTATTTTTATAACATATTTTATCATTTGGGGTCCGAAGAGACCCCACGTGCACTTCCGCGTCAATTTTTTTTGTAAAAATGCATTTTAATACGTAAAAACGTGAAAATCTCTTGCAACTGTCGACACCATGAATGAAATCAGCCGATGACGATGAAGTCAATTGACCAACTTCATCTTAAATATTATTCTCCTTATAATTTTTGGTAGTCATTTTCAGTGTTATATTTCGAAGTGTAAAAACTATTATTTTTCCTGTGACCCAAAAAGTTGAAAAATAACTTTTTCGAAAATTTTCTACACAGACTGCCATTGGTCTAGTGAATGCTTGATGAACCATGCACCTTATGAGATCGCTCCAATTTGGAAAGTCTCTCCGAAAAAAGCTGGTAGATTTGCATTTTTTCATCCGGGCCAAAATTTGTTTTTAAAATATTTTGAAGGTCGACGAATTCTGCGTCACTGAACTAGTACTAAAAAAATATAGATAGGTAGGTTGTTGAGTGCACAGGGTCAGCTCTAACAGTCAGTTTCCCTCGAAGTGGCGTGGGTATTAACCCTCCGTCTATGTAGGGGGGTCGATTGTGTCCGGGCCAAAATTACTTTTCCGAATTTTTCGAAAATTTTGTACTTTACATTTGTTGAAAAAAAAAAATTAAAAATAAAAATATCTGAAAATTTTTATCAAGAATTGTGCGCTTGGTAGCGCACCGCCGAAAACGACCCCCCTACATACGCCGAAGGTGCTAAAAAACCCTACATAGACGGAGGGTTAAATCTGAACAGGACGAAAACGACACCGGTTCAGGGATAACGTAAGTAAAAATGTTAATTATCGATTTTTTTTTTGGTGCCTATTTTGATGAAATTAACTGTAAGCAAAAAAAAAACGTTTTTCGCGTGTATTACTTCACATTTATTTAAAAAAAGTTATTACAAATGCAAAAAAACAATTTTTTAATATTCTCGCTTCAAAAAAAGAGTATGAAGATGAACTATGAATTTTTTCAGATTTTTTTGACGATAATTGTAGATGTTATAGCGTCCAGCCGAAAACGATCCCGATTCACCGAAAAAACGTTCAGGGATCGAGGGTTAATACTCTCTCCAAGCCGAGAGATTTTTAGTTCTTTTCATTTTCTCACTCAATCACAATACATTTGAAAATTGAAAAAAAAACCATGCTGACGTTCCAAATATTGAATTCAATATAAATTTAAAAAAACTGTATCATAGAAAAATTCATTCTCGAATATACGTTTAGTTAAATGGAGCAAAACTTCATATGAAGAATTCTGAGTTGATGATAATTTATTTCTTCCCTACACAATTTCATAAATCCTTTCTTCAGACCAATTTATCGCAATGAGCTTTTTGTTAATTTGACCAAAAAATGTAGGGTAGATTATTCGAAGATAGCGATCCAAAAACAGATGTACATGATGATTTTTTTCAACGTTATTATATAGCAATCAAAAAAAAAACTTGACGGAACCTCAAAAATTTTTTTTTTTAATTCGGAAAGTCCGGGTCTAATGACGAAAAAATAAGGATTAACCCAAAATCGAGGTTAGGAGGGAGTATATAGATAGACCGTACGAAACGTGGAGAGGTTATCACTTTTTTAGTTATCCAACACGAGCAGATGAGGACGAGCGAGATAAATCGAGGCCGACGTCCGAGACGTAAAAAAATACATTCTCAAACTTGTCAACCTGATAACAGCGGAATACGACAAAAAACTACAAAAACAGTTCACTGGAGTCCACTTTCCGCAAAATAGAAAAAAAAAATCGTGGCATTGGCCTCTCGTCACGCTTTTTAATCAGTTCAATTTTTAGCGGCCAACGATTTTTTTCAATCTCACATAACCTACATTTCCGACACGTCCGTATAAAGAAGAGGCAGCAAAAAGACACAGAGTGTAGACAAAATTAAAAAGTTCGACAACGTATGAGTAATTAAATTGGTTAACGAGAAGAAGAATACGAAATAACTCGATGCAGAAATTTTCCATGTTTACAATGTATTATTCCCTGAATTGGATTCGTCCTCCGACACACTCGTAATTTCCCCTGTCTGTTATTCGCATATTCTTTTCTCGTCGTCTGCGATGCGGTTGTCTCGCAAAATAACAACAATGGCATTTTTACGACTGCCGAGTAATTACGTGTTTGTTATGACCGAGAGGAGACAATCATAAGACGTTCAATGATCTCTCAGCTCAGTTGGCGCCACAAATCCATTAAGAAAATGAGATGTACACACAGAAAATATATATCTCGAATAACACATAGAATCGATAAGGTGGATAACCTTTCCAAAAAATTGATATTTTTCAATTTTACTCTTTTCCCTCGTAAACACATTTCTTATCTAACCGGAAGTAGTCGCGTAGCGTTCCCGTCCCTCTTTCCGTTTATATCGTTTTTAATCTGTGTCGTTCCAGCTGTAGAAATTTCGCTCTCGTGTGTGATCACGCGTGAACTCTCTAGTATGCGAATTTCTCGGAAGTATTCGACCAGAGCGTTGGAGATAAAATCCTCGAGGACGCGTGTACCGAACGTACAAGGAACCGAAAGAGCGAAAATGTGCTCGAGTGAAGAAAAATGAAGCTCGTGTCATTACAAAAATAGAAATAGTGATACGTCCGCGGTGTAACGTTAGATTCTTTCATTTCGTCTCTTGATAGAAACGTGTGTGAATTTCGTGATCGCTTCGCTCGTCTGTCGCGTTGCAACGTGACCCCCGAGCATCTGCTTTTTCGCAGACCGTCGCGTCTCGCGATTAAAAATCCTAAAAAAAAAATTTAAGCTCGTTAAAAAATATTTACTGAAGTCGAAAATATACTTTTGAAGAACTGTAATTATCATCCGGTGAGGTAAACAAGAGGCTGAACGCGATAAAAGGGTCGTCTTGTTTACAGGAAAAACGGAAAAAGGGCTACATCTATTAATATCGATGCACACGTTTATCGCGGAAAGACCAATGTGGACTACAAATTCTTATCTGTACTGGGCCAGTTTATATATAAATACACATTTGTATCGATGAGATAGCGAAGGGTCGGAGAGTGAAAAACATTTTTCTCTCTTCGGTACCTACTCGGCGCCGAGACGCCGCGGTCTAACGGCCGATACGATATTTTAACGAATCGCGATAATGTACTCGACTTTCCATCCGAGTCGCGACGAACGCCTGCAGTCTATACTTCATTTTTTTTTCTATTCCAATTCTCTTCGACATTCTCATTTTCTTCGCGGGTAGATGTGTTTATACCGAGGGAATCCGTGGGAGCTCTCTCGTGCTCGTTGGTGGTCATCAACTGATGCGCGCGCGTATCATGTCGCTTACGCGTGATCGCCAGCTCCGCGAACTGTAAACAAATAACGATGAGATAAGGAAAGAGACACCCAACGCTCGATCTTTCCTTTTTCTTTCTTTCCTTCTCTCTCTCTCCTTTCTCACTCGATTTCTTTTCGTCTTCTCTTTCGCTTGTCTCTTCTCTGCAGCCTTGTTTGTCCACGTGTTTGCAAGCTAAACGATTTTAGCTTCGCCATCAACACTTTTCCGCTTATTTGGATGCACTCTACAATTCCTAACCTTTCACGTAATAAAATAATCGAGCGAGCTGTTTTGTAATTCCGCGAAAATCGCCACCCGCTCGGATTATTTGAGAAACCTGAGAGCGTGTTTTCGATGTTTTTTATTTATTTTTTTTTCCTTACCTCGCGTGTGCTCGGTTCGTAAATATATATTCACGGAGGGATTCGCAAAATTCGTGGAACCGAGTGTGTGCGATCCGGCTCAGAGCTATTTTTGTATTCCAAATCCAAACACACGATTCACCATTTATTTTCGATACGCCAATCGATCTTCTTTACAAAATAAAAAATAAGAAAGTATGCCGACTCTGTTTATCCGTTTCGCAGCGCGAGAATCAAGGCCTTCGAGTTTTCGTACTGGATCGCCGCTCTGCACCGATTTATCGCATTCGTAGCTGCTCGGCCAACTGAAATTTACAAAATAATGTATTGTTACATCATATATTTTTGTAAACAATGACACGCGTCATTGTTAAAAAAATATTCTTATATTTAAGCGGATTACACACCAAGAGTGTGAAACCGATTTCGGAGTCATCTTTGGACATCTTTATTTTTGTGGATTTACAATTTCGGTGTATAGTGGATTTTTATTGATTTTTGTGAAATTTTGGAAAAATCGTAATTATTAGAAAATTTTGTTGATGCGTTTCGAGCCAGAAGTTTTTTTGTTAGCGGCAAAACTTATTTATGAGACATCAAGGAGTACTTTATTTTTTATAGATTTGTCGTATGAGATGTGATATTTACAAGTTTTAAGGTAGTTCTATCGACACAGCGTACTCGTCAGATTTCATTGAAAATTTTCAGAAACGTTCTTCGATGTCATATATACATGCGTGTAAAATTTCAGGAGCCTTTGCCGACTCAAAAATCAAGATATTCATTCTCGAAAACCATTATTTTTCGTAACTTCCGATAAGAGCCCGTGTTAGATATCGCGATATAAAACAACCAGTATTTCGATTTTTTGGTCAGTGAAGCCTGTTAAAATTTTGTACATATGTATTTTTATAGAGTATGAAAAAAGCTTCAGTTAGTTTTTTAGAAAAATCTTAAATTTTTTTTTTTTTATGATTTTGCTTATTATTATATAATAAATAAAGTTTACGCAGGATATCAACTTAAATTTTGAGTATGTTGTTCTTTAGTCAATTTGCAACAACTTTTTTTAATGAAGTAAGAAATTAATGAAGTTTATTGAAATGTAAGAAAAACGAGGTACAAAATTTCGATATCCCCACTCCCGATAGAACTACCTTAACAATCAGTGTGTTGACAAGAGTATTCCAACACAACTTGATTTTTTTTTCGTTAAGAAATTTCACTAAAAAACAATTTCTTATTTTGTTAGTTTTCCTACCGCGTAATCTTGCAGCGTGCCTCACACCCACGTTCAGTCGTTTCAAAGCGAGTTCCATTTCCTTGCTGCTGTTCATGCGTATTTCCTGATCTCTCATGAGATCATTATTAATAATTTTCAACTGTTCCAATCTTCGCTTCATACCGTTCACATCCTGGAGGATTCGCGCGTCCTCCAAGCGGATAACGAGATTTTTCAGGAGAGAAGAGCCTCCTGCAGTGTCTGCTTGAAATTTCGTTTCAACTTCCCGCAATCCTGTGAAATAAAAAAAAATTTATATTTTTTTCATATGATTATGAAGATTTACTTCGAGGTCGTGCGACGCATCTGAAACAGTGGAACCAAATTTTTTTTTAGTTTTTATAAGTTCCTTTTTTATATGAACTAAAAAAATACCGAAGAAATGACGAAATTCCAAATTTTTTCGAAGTTTGAAAAAAAAAATTCACTTTTTTTTGAAAAAAAAAATTTTTTTTCAAAAAAGTGAATTTTTTCGAAAAAATTTGGAATACTAAAAAAAAATATGGTTCCACTGTTTCAGATGCATCGCACGACCTCCATCACCGGCACCGATTTACGAGTGCACACTCCAGGCACCCCAGAAAAATCGTTACAACTTTGGCAAATTTCAATTTTTAAAGCTTGAATATAATATACTATCGTCTCAAAATTTCGTTTACCGCAATCATTTCCTTCCCTTTCAAAAAAATTGTTGAAAAAACGCTTTTTTTTCGGCTCCTAAAGCAGACTACCGCCTTAAGTAATGGAAGCTCAATTTTTTGTCTATTAAAGCATAAACGATCTTTAACATAGCTAATGTTATTCTGCTACTCTCAATGTCAGAGTACTAACACTTTTGTTAAGAAGTTAAAATTAGTTTGCACTGTCCGCTGAACATTATTTTTCTCGTATAATATACCTTTGACTTTCTCGAGAGCTTCCATCAACTCTCGCTCCTCTTCTGGGAATCTCGCTTCCGAGCTCAGATCACGAAGACCCAAATATCCAGCGAGAGATTGTACGACGTCCCCAGCGAATTCGGGATCCTGAGTCTGCACACTTGCTTTTCCCGTCGCGCTTGATCTGAAGCAATGAACGCTGCGATCCCGGAGACAACGAAGCCAGATTTCAATGAATCCAGCCTTGGGATCGTCCTCAGCGATCTCGAGCTCGTCGACCAGCAGTAAGCTCTGATTAAGCCAAAGGGCGATTCGTTGCGGACGTTCGAGAACTTCGAACACCACCCCCGAGTCTCTAGGACTAGTTTTTGAATCTTCTGGACGCGTTATGACCTCGTACATGCAAAATCTTGGCAGTTGTCTCGTAACTTCGAAAACCTGCATTGTGACGTCATAAGGCACACTCATTATTATCACATATGTAAAGACGCGGTAGTGGCTTGACGCTAAGTGTTGAAGAAAAAACGGTATGTGAACAACTTCAGGTAATATATATCGTAAAGTAAAACCAGATAAAAATGTTGATATCGGAAAATATGTACACACCTGAAGGAGATCAGCGCCAGGAGGACCAACGCAGACCTTAACGTGGATATCAATGACTCCATTTTTCGGTGGTTTCAGTTCGATTTCCAATTCACCGGTCGGCCTGCCAGGATGGGAAACCAGGGTTTCGCCCTCGAACACTCCCTCGGCGAAGACGATGGCACAATGAACAAGAAGTCCGGGCCCGGAAGCGAGTGCGAGCCTCGCAGCGCCTCTACCGGCGAACAAACTAACTGCCAGCTTCGTTCCCATGTACCCGGAAGGAAACGGTGCGTGGCGCTGTCGAAGTTCTACTTGAAGAGCTTGCTTTTTTGCCAATAAATTTCGCATCGCTTCCCCAGGTTCTGGTGACTCCATGGCGGTACCGACCGCATAACCACGAACTAAATATCAATCTCTTCAGTATTATATGTTAATAGAATTATTTTCATAATTGTTTTGAAACTAATTTGTTTACCTTCACCACTGACGGATACGATTACTAAATCCGCTCTTCCGGTGCGTCTGTAATCCGCCTCCACGAGTCCAGCTATCCCGGAACTCAGTTGAATTCTGAATATGACCTCGCCGGTTACGCAAGACCTGGCGTCAACTTTGCCGCTGCTCCATCCTGTCAACAGCTCCACGACTCCATCTCCATTGATGTCGAAACTCCGAACTGCTACCACTCTGTGTTTCGACTAGAAACGTAATTTTCAGTATCAAACGACTTCACTTTTTTTAAAAAACGTAAAATGAGAAGTTTTCTCATTTTTTCGATTTGTCACTAAAATTGGGAGATGTATTTCAAAGATTTTTTTCCATGCATATAATTTGTAAATTGCACCTTGTCTTTTTGATGGTTAAAAAATAGATTAAGGGGTTTCGGTACAGTTTTGTCATAAAACTCAAGAAATTAACACGTAAAAGAGATAGGGAATCGAAAAATGATCAGAATTGAATAAAAAATGAAAACAAAAAACAGTTCGCTATTATTAAATAAACGGATATAAATTCCAAAAATATGCATGGAGTCTATAACTATATTCATAGAAAAAGGACAATTTTCTCTTTCGATAACTCGAAAACTATGTAGATAAAAATTTTGAAAAAATCATGTTCACGTATTTTATGACAAAGAACATCCTGACAAAATTTGATCACATCCTGATCATAGTCGCTTATGTACCGAAACACCTTAAACTGTTATTTAAATTTTAAGGATGTTGACTACCTACCGCCCCATCCAAAAATTGAATTTCACTGAATTTTATCGGAATTGTTAAATACTTCACATTCGTATTGTAAGAATGTTAATGTGAAAATTACTTTCGTATTTGTGCATGTTAATTATAAAAAAAACGTAAATTGTAAAAAAAAAAATTTTATAATTTTTTAAAGATAATTTTGCTTTTACATGTGTGGATTAACTTTTGGATGTTTTGGGTAAACTTGATAACGCTAAAATTTCGATAGTGAAAACTGTTTTACTTTTCAAAAAGCGATAAAAACTATGTCCTTCGTCTTTTGTTATTCATTTTTTAAAACACGTATGCTCCCTAAAGGTGTTGAAAAAATTACATGATGCTTCTTGTATGTTTTTCCTCGAGTGTAATTTTTTGATATATTTAGCATCATTTTTTACAACAAAAAAATTATAAAAAAATAATTGCGATTTTACAACAGTTTCCATAGGTCGCGTGTAATTTGTGAATTCTAATTTCTCACTAATCAGCTTCCTAGTCGCTGTAAAATTGTACACGATCTTTTAAATACTTCACACAAAAACAACAAATTTTCAGAATTTTATCATCATTTGCGATTTGGGACTCAATACTCCTAAAGCTGTAAGAGGCGAATTCTGAAAACTTAAAAATTAAAAAGCATATTTTATCGTACTTTGATTCTCCACAATCTTTGACTACTCTCGTATATTCCGACGGTTCCATTTCCCACAACGTACGCACATTGCCTGTCAGGAAGAGCAACGAGGGCTGTCACGGGCGCAGTCTCTTTCGTTTCCCACAAAACGATGTCATTCTTCAGGGCTTTTATTTCAAAATCTTCTGTTCCAGTAATTAACTGAAAATGTAGAATAATAAAATATTATAACGAAATTATACAATTATTTTGTTCTTGAAATTTTCAACTTTTAATTTTTTTAAATTAAAATTCTTGTAAAACCTCATTCTCGCCATCTCCGTCAAAATCAAATATTGTCAGGGATTTCACCACATCACCCATGACTGTCCAGAATACTTCTGTGCCTTCAACATCCAGTACAGTGACTGAACAATTGCCACCGATGACTGCCACTGGTTTTGGTATCCATCCTAATTTTCCAATAGCTATACAATAAGCACCTCCAGGTATCTGTAATTTTCGACAATCGTTTTCAATTCATGCGGAGATGATTTAAAAATTTTTTGACCATTAACCATTTTTTTGTATATAGTTAATGAAAAGTATGAAAAAATAAGAATTATTTGTAAAGTATATGTAATTTCTTAAGAAAG
The DNA here is from genome assembly GCA_030522605.1 of Cremastinae sp. B BG-2022a. Lineage (NCBI taxonomy): Eukaryota > Metazoa > Arthropoda > Insecta > Hymenoptera > Ichneumonidae > Cremastinae sp. B BG-2022a. Next base: position 10,161 of record JAPYYX010003262.1, on the reverse strand, counting down.
TTCTTGCGTGTCCCGTGTAAAAATTATTTTTAAAGATTTCTAAATGAAATTTGGCTTTTATAGCGAGACAAATATAATACGTGACTTTTTCTGAAATTTGTACAATATTGACCGTCTCAAAGTTGAGATAATAATTTTTGAAAATCGTAAATTTTGTAATGCCTCGTAAGAGTTCATAATAAAAGGTGTAACATTTTACAATTAATATGTGTATACGGTGAAGCTTCAAAAAATTTTGCACTCTGTAATATAATGTCAAACAACGTCAATGCCAATTTTTAACGAATTTTATCGTTAAAATGATTTCGCTTGATATTTGCCTTTACTTTATATGTTCAGTTGCTGATTTGAGTCACAGGGTCCACAAGAACATCCTTAATATATAACTTCTATTTAAATACTTAAATACCTCTTTATAAAAAAGATCAGCATTTTCTTCAACTTGATAAGCCAGGACGTGGGTCAACGTCCCAATCAGCAGAATGTCACGTTCGTCTTCACCGAGACGTCCGGTACATAACGAAGTTACCTGAAGTTTAAAAAATTCAAAACGAAAATAATAATAAACTAATAATAATTCGGCTTCTACTTCGGTAACAAGACGGCCGACTTTAGAATAACTCATCGCCAGACCGTTGGGATTTTCACTCCGTTAGAGCTTTCTCACTGATATATATTGTAATAATGAGAATTATTTTTTCGTTAATTTTTGAATAAATATTTGAAAAATCACCTGCCTGCCGATCTGAAGTTCGGCAAGTTCGCCACTCCACGCCAATCTGCCTTCCAATTGTTCCTGTCCTGTGTCCGGATTATCTGAAGATGGTTGACGGTGTGGACTGTGAACCAAAACATTGCCCGACGAGGTGCTCGCGACGAGACAAGCGTGAGAACCATCGAATTTTCCACAGACGACCAAACCTTGTTCGACTTTTCTTTGTAAATTCAGCGAGAACGCGGCCATATTAGAACTGTCCGGTAACAACTGACTCTGTGTGTTATTTTTTCTACGACCCTCTCGGTAAAGCTTTCACCTGTTCGTCCACCTGGTGACAGGTTAGTCGACCGTGAGAGTTATTGATTTTTCTCGTCCAACTGGACGCATAAAAAATAAACTCACGATCGTTAAACCGTCGTGGGCGTTTCCACCGTCTTTGTAGAATTAAATTAATTCAAACACGTTTCAACGTACTCTCAAATTTTATTCAAAGCGAGATCTTTACAAATTTTATCGAGATGAGACGAAAAAAAATCGGCGTCTCGTATATCGGTACCGAAAAGAAGATGTATTACGAACACAGCGAACAATTATAAAAAAATTCGGAACGTAATTATTGTCTTTGAACGGCGTTACCACCCCCGCCGCCTCCGTTGCCGTTCGCACCACCGGCTTCGGGATTCACCGCTGAAGTCATGAGAATGAACATGACGCCGATTACTACATAAATCCACTGTAAAATAAAATAAAAGATTTATAAATGTAGCGTATGAAATATTGATATTTACAAAAATTGTCCAAAATATTCTTACATATTTTGAAAGCAAAGATCGATTGTCCTGCGTCTCTCCTCTTTCTCTAGCTTCCTTTTCGCGCTCCATTTTTAAAATGTAAGACGCTGTATCAGGCACGGGTCCACCGTCTGGGTATTTAATCTGAATGCTTGTTGTCCACATGCTCGTGGACGGTAACTCCAGGCTGCAAGGGCCTGGAGATACTTGAGTTATTGAAACTGGACTTCCAGAACTGTCTAGCCATACAGTGAGAATATCTTCCAATTCGGTACCCAGGAGATGACACTATAATAATAATATAAAAATTTTTAATAAACATATAATTTCTTATTTTACTCCATTTAATTCATGAAATGTTTTTGATATTTACTGCTGGTACAGATGTGAGAAAAGTGGATTCTCCTCCTGCTGAGCTGCGGGCGGTTATCTTTAATCTGTATTTGCTGTTAGTTTGAGCCAAAAGCTGGAGTTTATCCAGTTGATTGGCCTTCAAGCCCACTTGTCCGAGATTTGAGGAACCTGTTCGTACATTTGAGATTGTGACGTTCCCTCTTTCTTCGAAAATGGGAATTGGATCGTCATTCAATGCGTGCCATAACCTCAAATGTAGCCATCCATCATAATCGAATTCACTCTGTTCAAACAAAAAAATTAACATTTTTATCACAAAATCGTAACTTCATGTCTCGTGTTTCAAATTGTAAATTTTTTAACTCACCCCTAACGCTGAAAAGCATAGATTTCCGAGAATGTAAAAGGCCACGTACGGCAAATACATTTTTTAAATAAATTAGAGCTATAAATTTCTGATTCTACGAATGTATATGGTAATAACGTATATTTTGAATTACGTCTATAATTTCATAGCGCAATTTTACATTTAAACACTTTTTTTCGTTTACTAAATATGCTGTAAAGCTTCTCAAGCTCATTGAGAAACAACAAACAAATTTTTGTTATTTCACTCTGTTACGGACATTGTAATTGGTACAAAAGTTTCCTGAAGAAAAGTGAGGTTAGGGTGATACGAGAGTAGAGTAACAACTCTTGGTAAGACAGTTTCCTGACAAAAAGATCAATGTCCACAGAATTTATTGATAGCGCCGCCTAGTTTATGTATGTATTTTGATGCTCCAATTTGAGTCCGGCATCCGGTCTTTATGTTGAAAAGTAAATACACGGCGCAACATCGTGTTTAAAAAACAAAGTACTGGCGGAAATTGGTCATTACATGTTAATCACATTAATATCAAGGTGAGCTTGTACTTGGAGTAATTAAAAATATAACAATAACAAAGTAGTGAATTAATTCAGAGTGGCATTTCGAGGTTAGGTCAACTCGATTAATTTTTGTTTAAATAATAACGTATTTCTCAAAAAGTTCGATACCAAAATGTGCGAAAAATTTAATAAATAATTGCAATGGTTTCAGATGGACGACACCGATCCTACGAGTGTTATAAAGATGATAAATGATTTGAAATCAACGTCTGGAAATTATCGGAGCGCCAGCGGCGTTTCGTTACGTCTTTCCGGAACGGGTGTTCCGATGACTTTGCTGGAAGACGACAGTGATTGCAGTAGTCCACCAAAACGGAAAAGAGTGGACGATTCAAGTTCAATGTTGAATCGCACAAGTAGCGAAGGCGTGCCTGCGAGTCCCTGGGAGTGGAGGCGGCTCAAAGGCGAATTGGTCTCTCTGCGTACAAGACTATCTCATCAGGAAGCAAATGTCGAACAGTTGCACAAAATCCGCAGGCAGATGGAAGAAGTCTTTGATAAAGAGAAAAAAATAATGGAGTCTCAAGCGGAACTGGATAAACAAACAATCAAGCAGTTGGAGGCAAGAATCGATGCGATCAGGAGGAGCTCTCAGGAAACTCGAGAAGCTCAGATAAAGACCGAAAAGGATTTCTCTCAGATGCGATCAAAGTTGGAGGCAAAAATAGTCATGCTCATGAACGAAAATGCGAAACTTTCGGACCAGAGATTCTCATCTCAACCTAATTCGAACGAAAAGGAATCAAAGTCTTCACCCAATAATGAGAAAGAAATGAGCGAGATGCGAGAGAAATTGGAAGTTGCTGAAGCTAGGGTAGCTGAGCTTGAAATTAAGGTACGAGAGAACATGGAAGTTCATCATAACGCTGAAATGCAGGCAGTAGAACTGCAGAATGCAAAAATAAAAATAGAAAATCTTGAATCTGAACGTGCTATATGGGAAGAAGGAAAACACTTGTCAGCCAGGGCTGCCAAAGTTGGTGATCTTGAGAAAGAACTCAACTCCGCCAGGGAGACAATAGCAACCCTGCGAGAATCTGTAAAGGGAAAATTGTTACTTGAAGAGGAGATGTACAATATGAGACAACGGATTGGGCATATGGATAAATTGGAGGAACAAGTAGCTAATCTTGAATCCAGCAGATCAGAATTGGCACATAAACTTATGAAGTATGAAAGCATTGGCTTCGGAGGTGACGCAGCGGCTCTGCGTCGCGAATTACATCGTTTGCAACAGTCGGAAGCACTTCTCACAGCAGAGGAAGGTCAGTTGCGTTCCAAACTGGACTCTATCCAACGGGAAAATTCGAGTCTCGCGAAGAATTACGAGGAAGCCAAAAAACTTGCAACAGAAATGACTTCGTCTAACGAGAGACTCAATAAACTCATTAGTCGATTGCAAAAGAAAATGATCCTTGTCACCAGAGAACGCGATAGTTACAGACAGCAGCTTGACTTGTACGAGAAGGAAATGACAACTGTAGACCCTAATAGCGCAATGACAGACAGAATTCCAGGTCTTGAGAGAGCACTCGAAGGTTACAGGTAAATTTTCTTCTTTACCACTAAATGTTATGTGAACAAGATTAGAAATACTATTTTTATATTATTAATATAAAGACTCTTTTTTTTACTAAAATAAATGGCAGCCACACGAGAAAAAAATATAAGAATATATCTCACATGTCAAAAAAATAATCTTATGACTCATTCAAAAAAATTTATCGTAGTTCTAATTTAAAAACAATAACCCAAACAACTATAATATTGTTATTGTAAATTCTAGGGATTTGGTATCAAAACTTGAAGCCGATCTGGGAGTCACTGAAACAGGTGTTGCAAAGGATGAGTGCGAAAAACTTCGGGAAGAGATCGAACGTTTGAAAGGAGAACTCGAACATCGGGCGTTGAAGGGTGACTTCAACTGTAATGCCAGAGTATTACATTTCACGATGAATCCAGCCGCAATAGCGAGCGAGCTGGCTGAAGAGAAACAACAGGCTCTTCTCCGCGAAGTTGAAGAACTACGGGCCAAGGTTCAACTCGGTGGCGGTGCTTCGTCTCCCGTAACATCCTCGTTACACGCTCAAGGTAATTACGCACAAAATAATTTTAAAAATTCAAGAACCAGGAAAAATAAAAATTTTTAAATTTCATTACAGAAATGGCAGAACTGAAGCAAACTCATGATATCAAGATAGCTCGTCTCAAGGACGCTTTCAGGACGTCGTCGCAGGAGTATCGGCAAGCTTGTTACCAATTGTTCGGCTGGAGAGTTGACCGAACGAAAGAAGGCGAGTACAAGCTTTCCAGTCAGTACGCGGACTCGCCGGACGATTTTCTCTTCTTCCACGTCGGTGACGAGGGAGTTGATCTACTCGAGACGAATTTCTCATCGAAGCTCGGTGAGCTCATAGAGCGACATCTACAGATTCAGCACAGCGTGCCGATGTTCATAAATGCGGTTCAGTGCGATCTGTTTGCCCAACAGACTGTGACTAACGTCGTGTAACTTTCATCTTCTGATAAAACCTTGAACAAGTTTCCAATTTGCAAGCGATGCGTCAGTGAAAAAGACAATTTTGACATCCTCAGTATCGCTGCAAAAAATGGGACTCAAAATGTTTCAAGGAATGATGTAAGGGAATAATTTTCAATCAAATACACTTACGTTAATATAAGTATTACAGAAAACAGAGTATATAAGTAGACTTATGTATATTCTTAACATAAGAGAAAAATTTTGCGAATTCCTGAAATCTCGTTACGATTGTTGACTATAACTAACTCTAACTCTCTTTTGTAAAACCTTGATCGAGTTCCTAATTAGCAAAATGATATTTCAGTGAGAAAGAGGGCAATTTGACATCCTCACAGTCGTTGCCAATAATATGAAACAGAACAAATTATCAAGGAATGGTGTAAGCAAAATAAATTTTCATCGAACACGCTTACATTAATATAAATATAATAGAAAATATAGTATATATGAAAACTTCTGTATATGCTTGACCAAAAAGAGAAATTTTGTAAGATTCAAAGACTCCCGAACGATTGTCGACTTTGATTAACATTGCATAATTTTTTTTCTTATGAAAAACCTTGAAAAAATGTTTAATTAGTAAAATTTTGATATCCTCATAATCATTGCAATGATGTAAGCAATGATGTAAACAAATATTTTCTATCAAATACACTTACGTTTATATAAATACGAGGGGCGTGTCGATATTTTGTTCTCGTTTTTTCTTATATTCTAAGCGGACTGAGCATTTAAGTCCATTACGAAAAGTTATTGCAAATCGACTAAACGTACTAAGTCAACTAACATACACAAAATTCAAATTGATCCTACTCAAAGTTTCCTTGATGTATATCATAAAAATCATAAATCATAATCATAAAAATCACAATATCATAAAAATGTTTATCTTCAGATTTTTCTAAAAAATTGATTGAAGTTTCTTTGATGCTATATAAAAATGTGCAAAATTTTAACAACCTTTACCGACCAAAAATTCGAGCTACTCGTCGTTAATATCGCAATATTTAGCACTGGCTCTTAAGGGATGTTGTTAATTGATTTCTCAGTTGTTGAGGGTCCCTGAAATTTCACACATTTGTATATACGACGTCAAAGAATGTTTCTGCAAATTTTAAGTGAAATCTAAAGAAAACTATGTGACGCAGGGAATATCTTAAATTTACATAAGTACAACAGAAAACCGTGAGCATATACAATATTGAGAAAATTAAGTACGCATCTTGAGGTACTTCTTACTATTACTAACTCTTTTAGGGTAAGACAATTTCTTTTTTACCTAAAGAAATGGCAATCGCTTACTGATAAAGTTTATCAATCAACTTTAAACTTTTCTCTTTTTCGTTTAAGCAAATTCGCTATTTAGCTTTTTATCGATCTATTTATTTATGTTTTTATTTTGTTAATTTTCTCTGGTATAGGGAAAGGAAGGACAAAATGGGGTATAGGGGGCAAAATGGGGTACCCCAAAAATTTGACGAAAATATTCAATATTCCATAATTTGATAAAATTTAAAATCATATAGTCTTTTATTTGCTAAGAACACTATATTTGGTGATTTAAAAACACATTTAAACAAAAATAAAAGTTCAAAATCAATTAACGTAGTAGATCGAAAAAGGATATTTTCTTTGCTAATGAAACACATTTAATCAAAAATAAAAATAAATAATAAATTAATTACTTGAAACAAGACGTCAAAGCTAATAATAAGTTAACAAGCTATGAAAAAAAAAAAAAAAAATTTCTTACTTTTTGGAGGGGTATTCAATTTTGTCCGCTAAAAAAAATTTTTTTTTCTCATGACAGCTAAAAACTTTATTTCTTTCCTTTAATTGTGATTAAAAAACAAAAAATTCAGCATATTTAAACCCTTGGAACCGTAAAATTTTCTCAAGTATCCCATTTTTGCTCCCCACCCCCTCCCCTACGAATTTACAAATATTACTAACTCTTTAACAAATTTTCTAGTTGGCAAGTAATACCTCATTGAAAAAAAGACAATTCTGATATCCTCGTAATCGTTGCGAAAAAATATTCGACAGAAAAAAATTCGAAGGTACGGTGCGAGCAAACACCTTTCAATCGAATACACTTACTTTTATATCAGTACACTAGATAACTGAGTATATATGTAGTTTCAGGTACATGCTCGAGAGAAGAGAGAAATTTCGTGAATTCCAAAGACTCCTGTACGATTGTCGATGGAGTTTACAGTTGGCTGGTTTCCCCTTCTTGCCCTCCGATCTTCGAATTTTCGATTACGTTCCAATCGTCCGAAACTGTGCACGAGGAATCGAAAGTTTCGGTAACCGCGGCTTCGTTCGACGATCGCGGCCCCTTCGCTGGGGGAGAGGACGATCAGACGAAGATGGTTCGAGGTGAGGAGTGGGATGCGCGAAGACAGTTCTTACCACCGGGCTGGAGATGGAGGGAGGGGAAAAGCGGATACAGGGCGAAATCCTTGTCAAATTCCTGAACGTCCGTCCATCCGCGGTTTCTCTCTTTCTCCCTCGGAAAGGTCGATTCCGCACTTGGCTGACTTTCGGCGGAGCCGATCATTCTACCGCTATCCTCGGAATCTTTGCAGAATCCCGGATTCAAATTATACGCAACAGAAGCGACAGAATATTCGCTCCGGAAACGATACAGGAACCAGCTGATCCGGAAGGGAAGAAAATCTCGAGAGGAGATTTTTCTTCGAATTTCTTTGAGACGAATTTTTTTGAACTATTGAATTGTGGAGGATTTTTGAAATAATGATTTTTTATGTTGCTAGGGGATTTTTAACGTTACTGTACTTAAAGTGGAACGGGCGGACGAAGAAAAGATACGACAGCGAGCGAGGAACGGTGACGGTGGGGAAAACGCTTTTCCCCCGGGAGTCCTCCCTTTTGCTATCACTCTCGAATTCGAGACTCGAAACTTGAGAGAGTAACGCGTTCGAAGGGTTCGTCTGACGTCGGTGAAGCTACGACGACCGCAGTTACCCACGCTGCCACTTATGGAGTCAGTTTCTACGTGTACCCTCTTCAATCTCGACCGCCACCGTCTCCCTTGTCCGGTCATCGAACCCCTCGACCAATTTTACTTTCAGTCTTGTTGCGCGACATGGCAAAATGTCGAAAAAGTGCGAACCTGAAAAAAGAAACAGATGCAGGAGAGGAAGTGCATTGTGAATATCTTAAGAGGATTGGATACCCAGCCATACCCAGTCAGCCGTACCTCATGTTAAAATCGTAGAAAATTTAAAAAAAGTGAACAAGTGGCTGTAAAAATCGAAGATATTCGAATGCCACTTCTATTGATAGTTTAAAAAATTTATTTTATAGCCTACTATAATATAAATTTTCTTCGAGAAAATAAAAAATGTCGCTCTTAAAAAAAAATCAAAATTTAAGTTAAAAGTTAAGAAAAAACGGTGAAACCTAAAAATTTTAAATTTATATTTTTTTTTTCGAAAACTACATTTCAAAACTAAGAAAATAGCCACCGGACAAACGTGATTACGATAATTTAATCAGGATATATGAATATTAGAAAATTACTATGTCGCTATTTTTTGCGATTTTCAAAATCTTATAACTCCGAGGCTTTTGAAAATTAAGGGCTCAGAATTCAGGGGTAGGTATATTTTGATACGTATAAAAACATAAAAAATTCAACTAAATCAAAAATGGCAATTTTTAAAATTCGGTGATTCGACATGGAATGGCCCATATATATATTCACTCTATGCTTAAAATTTTAATAATGAATAACTCAGGAATTACGTAGATAAAAAAATCTATAGAAATTTGTATCGTCATATTTCAAGTTGAACAATGCAATAATTAATTTTTAATAAATTCTTAACATTTTAATTTCGATAATCAACCTCCTTAAAGTGATGTTCAAGTCTGGCCGGAGAAAATTCTATTACCGAGTTTTCTCTGATAATATCAAATTTTCGAAGAAAAGACTTCCACGTTGTCCTCTTTCTCTTCTCAACAAAGAGTGATGTGATTCCCTTGATATTTCCAAAATATTCAAAATCTCTGGGAAAGTAGAAAATCCATTTTTGTAGCTCACATTCGTGTAGATCGCACGTCACCTCAATGGAGCGTATAAGCATAGGTGAAAATTTGAACCCTTCGTTTTCACACTTCCTTGGTGAAACAAGTTTTTCACACATGGATCGAAATGACAGATTCCATTTCTTCAAACTTTTGGAATACAAACTATATCAGTTGGATAGCCATGAAAAAATTCGTGGTTGGACTCCATTGTATTGTATAACTTGTGCAAAAAACTGTTTTGCTAAAAATCGAATGACAGCGTGTAAATAAATGTCATTTTTTAAAAATACATAGTTAAGTTGTACAAAAAGACCTTTTTTTATTTAAAAAAACATACCGTCGAAAGATTTTAATTTTTACAATACAATCTCGAAAAATGGTCATTTACGAAAAATAAATGTTTTCTTAGTGCTCGTTTCAAAAAACGTATACCGAAGTGTAAAATATATAAAAGTGAATGCAAGGACGTTTTGACCCAGTTTGACAAAGATGGCTTAGTATAGTTCTATCTGAAAATATGCAATTTTCGATGGAGAAGAGACTTCCGCGTTGTTCTTTTTTCAATGAAGAGTAATGCGATTCTCTTGATGTTTCCAAAATATTCAAAATTTTTGGGAAAATAGGAAATCCATTTTGCAGCTCTCTTATACTCTTACAGGTCGCACGTCATCTTAACCCATTAACGCCCAAAATGACACTCTTCATATAGTCATGTTTGACCGATTGCCAACAGCGCTAGGATAATGGGATTTGGATGAAAATTGGTA
>JAPYYX010003261.1:0-11664 GCA_030522605.1 Cremastinae sp. B BG-2022a | reverse complement strand
CAGGAGGATCGAGTGAGCTGTTGCCATTAAAAGCCGTCGCTTCCCCGGTCTCGGTCCCGTCGTGTTTGCCATTAGGCGGCTCAAGGATGCTATCCTCGCAGCTGCTCTCTTGGCTGTCTTCTATATGTGAGGCCAGAAGGTCATCTTCGTATCCAAGGTCACCCCTAGATACTTGACTTCCTCCTTGGTCTCGATCTCATGCGTCCCAACCCTTATAGGGAGTATCGTCTGTATGCGTCTTCTCGTGAGAAACGTAAGTTCCGTCTTTTCAGTTGCGAATTGTAGTCCATGGTCTGTCATCCATCGTCCGACTCGTCTCATGGTCTGGTTCAACTTCAGTTGCGCCAGCTCCGGAGACCGCTCGGTAATCACCGCCGCCACGTCGTCGGCGTAGGCGACGAGGAGCACGCCGAGCGGCATCTCCAGCCGGAGCAGACTGTCGTACAAACAGTTCCAAAAGTCAGGTCCCAGTATCGACCCTTGTGCGACCCCCGCGGTGACTTGTCTCGTCACCTGTCCTTCGATCGTCTCGTAGGTTATTCGTCTGTTTTTCAGGTAATCCTGCACAACCCGAGCCAAGTAAGATGGAATCCCGAAGCCACTGTTTAGTGCCTCCAAGATATCCACCCACCTGGCCGAGTTGAAGGCGTTCCTGATGTCAAGCGTCGCCAACAACACGATAGGCCGTGCCGCGTGGCAGTGTCTCTCCAGCTCCAGGAAAGAGTCGGCCAACCTTTGGATCGCTCCAATCGTCGATCGACCCTTCCTGAAGCCGAACTGCAGGTCGGAGAGACCCTCTTCGGCCTGTATCGCGTCCGTCAGTCACGGTCTCAGTAACTGTTCCAAGAGTTTACCTGTTGTGTCAAGCAAACTCAGCGGTCGGTAGGCCGATGGCGCGTTAGGATCGCCCTTGCCCTTTGGGACAAGGACGAGCCTTGCCTCCTTCCACCGATCGCTGTACGTTCCCGTCGTCAAGCACGTATTGTACAGGTCGAGAAGTATCTCCGGCCGTAGGCGAACCACGAGCCGGAGGATCTCGACCGGTACTCCGTGTGGCCCCGGCTCCTTACCAGTCTTCATCGCGTTCGTCGCTCTGGTGAGTTCCATCCCATGAGAGCAACCCGAGTCTCATCCACGGGGACTCGGGTTGCCAGCAATTATTTTATTACGATTATTGCAAATAAATTATTATTAATTTATTTTATTATTACTATGTTTGTTGGATGCACTATGCACGCCAAGAGTGGTAAATTTTTTAATGTCGTTGCTTTCACTATGAATTATTGTAACTGTGAATAATATTTTTTATATAATTTAATATAATTTTTTATAAATGTATTAAAAAATCAATATACATTAAATTAAAAATATATGTTGTGTATATTTGTGTATAATATATTTTGTATATTAATATATATTTAATAGGTTTGATATTTTGATATAATACGAGAGCATTGAAACTTTTTAATACGAGATAGACGTATTGACATTTAATCGTACAATTTTTTGTTTGTTATATTTTATCATCCTCCCATTACTTACTGCTTGGTCCAAAATTGCCAAAGATTCTTGTTCGAGTCCATTTGTCTTCGGTTCCCAATTTTCGGAGGCAAGGTCAATCGTCGCGTGCGCCAAAAGGCATTTTGGCGTCTTCTTATTCGGAAGATTCAATTCGCGGAAAGGGAAAGGGATGAATCGAGTTTATCGAAAATGCTTCATCGATCGTTGAGCCGAGCCAACTTTTGAGACTTTTTTGCTCATTCTTCGCGTCTTTGCCGCTTCAATTCCATTCAAGGCAAAAAGATTGCTCTTAGAAGGGTCGGCGCCCTTTTCAGAGCTCGAAAAAGTCTGAAATACTTTCCCAAGATTTTATAATTATTATAAAATAATTGAGAGTCAAAAATTCATAAAAATCGTTATATTAAAATAATTCTTGCTATTTAAACTTTCATTTCTAATTTTTTATCATAATATCAATTATTTATTTAACAAATAAAAATATTTAAAAGTTCCTCCAAAATAATCATTTTTCCAATTTTTACAATTTATATTATTCAATACATTTTTTTTTATATCTGATAAATATAAAGTAATTTATTTTTTATTTATTTATTCGTCTGTATGCAAATCTTATTAACTTTTAAAAAATATTGGTACAAAACTCGTATCAAATTTGCTTTCGATAAAATTGTGTTACTCACTTCGCTGTTTTCCATTATAACGAACACAAAAAGTTGGTGCAACTCGACCCGAAGGCTGCACAGAGATAGCGTAACGTTTCTCCAATCAGTTTTAATGAGTGGAGATTCCCAGTTCTGCGAGTACACCAGTTATCAGCTTGCGCAGCAATTCCTTAAAACAATTTGATATACCATTTCAAGATCTTTTCGCTAAAATATTATTATATAACCCGAGCATTGATTTTTTTATATTTACATTTAAATATTACCAATACATCTCCAATTCCATTAGTTTAATTACGATCAATTTTCAATAATTTTTATAATAAAATCAATTTTAAAAAATGATAAATTATCGTATTTATTAATATTATTGGAGTATGCAAAAAATATTTCGAGTTAACGTAGATTTTAATTACTTTTTAAATCTCGTTCCAAAAGTTTTCAGATTTACTGCATAATTCCTTAATATAGATTGATTTATAAATAAGTGAGGAAGGTGTGTATCTTCATTCATGATTTAGTTTGATTAGCAAACGCGTCGGAGGATCAGGAAAACTTCGGAATGAACTCAAACTCGTTAAGCTTATTGCTACGAAACTCGATCAACGGTTCCATCTCTTTCGATACCACTCCGGGCAATTCCGTTGGTACTCGTTCAAAATCTTAATTTTTTATCAAAATTGATGCAGCAGAAATAAAATTGATAAATTTTTAAAATGAATATTTTAAATCGCTTATTGAGTAAGTAGAATTTTTCGTTTCGATCAGACCGCTATAATTCTTTCCAAAAATTTATTAATTTTTTTCTCCTGGATCACTTTTGCTATTATGATTTATTTATAATTTTATTATTATTATTAATTTGCTTTATTACAATTTTTATTTTATTCATTGATTATATTTTTGTTTATTGCGATTATTGTAAATAAATTATTATTATTAATTTATTTTATTATTACTATGTTCGTTGGATGCACTTGACGTTTGTTTGTGAGAAGTCGCTCAGAGTACAAGGTATGAGAGACTTGATACGGTAACAATGTTTTAAATCCTTTCGGATTGTAAGTAGAATTTTTCGTATCGATCAGACCGCTTGAAAATATTCTTTTTAAAAATGTATTAATTTTTTTCTCCTCCTGGATCACTTTCACTATCTTAATTTATTTATAATTTTATTATTATTATCATCATTATTTACTTTGTTACAAATTTTATTTATTGCAATTATTTTATTACGATTATTACAAATAATTTATTTTTATTATAACTATGTTCGTTGGATGCACTTGACGTTTGTTTACGCGAAGTCGCCAAGAGTACAAGATATGGGAGACTCCGATACGGTATCGGTACCGTTGATATGACCAGGATCGTAGCCACGGTAACAAACCACTCACTCCGGAATCCTTCTTGATATAATGGAAACAAGAAATAAAGAGTGCTGTTGAGGGTAGAGAAGGTAAAATTGAAGGTGCTCTTTCTAGAGCAAACTCGATTGAAATTCTCCGATCGAGTCTTCTCGATGCGTGATGTGAAAGGTCGATCTTGGCTGCACATATATCCTGCATTATTGCCATGTCCTTCGCTCGAGACACTGTTCAATTCCGATTGTCTACACGTACTGAATCGTTTTTTTTTCGTTCTTCTTTCTCGAACTCCAAACGTATAAATATACGTACACAGGAAGAATTGCACTTCACGTACTCTCATTGCAAAATACAAAACAAAATCAAATTTCCGGACGACCTAACGATCTTCACGTTTTTAAGTACATAAGAAGAGACAATTTAGAGAAAAAAACATCCAAAGAATGATCTTGAAGACTTAGAATAATAAAGAAGGACCTGAAAAATATTAAAAAATAAATTAATAATTTATTTGTGTGTGTGATCTAAATATTATCTGAATAATTCTACGAAGTGCGAAGACATTTTTTAAAAATCGTCAAAAATTGTTGAATCCAAAAATTCTTTTTCAAATTTGAAACTGATTCACTGAATTTTTTAAAAGATTTAGTTTAATCTAAAATCGTTTTATTTTAATGTTGTGTGTTATGGAGAATTTAACAATGTGTTTTAAAAATTCATTCAAAATATGCAAGTAAAAATTTTTTCTGATATTTTTGTTTGTTAATTGCAATTGTTAATTGTTAATCAACCAATAATATAAAAATTGTAGAAAAAACGTTGAAAAACGTTTGTATCAAACTAAATACCATATAATCATTTTAAGATAACATTAAATAACTGCCTCTAAAAAACTAATCATACAGTCACAATAAAATATCAATTTTTTCCAAAAAAAAGGCTAAATCTTAATAATTTTCATTACGAAAAATTTACATTTTTCAAGAATTTTATCATTTTTTGAGAAATCTCTTGTTATTGTTGGTAATACGAAATGAATTCGGTCCTGGTATTATGTTGTGTATAAAATACGTAGTTTCACAAAAGGAAGTTTGAATTGGATGAGATGCAAATACGAAGTAAAGGGGGGGAAAAAAATTCCTCGGTGCGGGAACTCGAATTTTCGCATCAAGGAAGAGAGCAGTACTTAAAATTACCACTTCTGGCGCGAATGCCATCAAAATAGAGAAAAAAATAAAGGCAGACAAGAAGAAGGACAGATGCAGAAAGAGCGTGTTAAAATGGCTAAGTTCTGAACTGTTTGATTTAAGCAACGAGATGACTTCCACGTTACCTTCGCGTTAAATAATGCAGCGTTGAAACTTTTAGATTTAACCCTGTTATAACTGCGAAATTGGTTCTAAAACTTTTTGGGCAATGAGAAAAAAGCTTCCACAATCCACTCTACGTAGTTTCATCGAAACTTTATTCTTAACAGTTTTGCAGTATATCAAAATTCGCGACTGACATTTCACATGAAAATCAAAAGTGTCATTGAAACCGTGAAAAATATAAAAATATTAAAATAATCAAAAATTGAGTAAAACAAAAAAAATTTTTAATTGCAAATGAAAATTTGAAACGCACTCGATTTTTTTATATATTTGTATGCATTATCAGATTGTTAAAAAAAATTAATACCTTTGAAAATGTTTCAATAAAATCTCAAAAATATTTTTTTAAAAATCTCAAAGGTGTTTGAAAATTTAAAAAATTTCGAGTACCTTCGACGATAATAAATTTCGTCGAAAATTTGTTTCTCTTGACAAACGTCATCAAAGTAAATGTAGTTCGAAAGACAATGGGAAAAAGGGCAGGAAAGAAGGCTTCGCTGCGCTCTGGAAAGTTCGAGGCTTACAGGAAGGAACTAACCGCTGCCATAATCCGATCTCCCGTGGCTGATCCTCGAGCGCTAAACTTTTCATCCTTCTTGCATTTCTTCGGCTACGCGGAGAAAAGGTTAACCCGAGTACGGCCGAGCGAGCGTGAAAGCGAGAAAAAGAGATTAATTTTCCGACGTTACTTCCTTCCACTTCCGTGTCTTCGCTGCCAAGTTACTCGTCCTTCGAGCGGTCCTACGCGCACACACGCTCTCTCATCCTCTCGAGATGCCATCCCGGATTACCGAATGAACACAAGAATTTCGCTTTTCCGATCCTTGATTATATTTTATCTAAAATTCGAGAGCCTTTGATGAGATTTTATTTTAAAAACTTTTAGGATTTCATAAACGATTAATATTGCGAATCTATAAAGTTTGATAAAAATTTCACGACGAGATAACAAATTTTTATCAATATCGACATCTACTGATTTTTAATTTTATTAAAAAAATATTTTTAGTCTAAAGAAAATTTCATTAAAATAAATAAAAAATTTCATATATTCAATATTTATTTAATTTCAATAAAATAAATGAAAATACAAAAGAGAAAATTCAATTATTTGTTCGTGATTTGACTAAAATAATAAATTCAATTAAAATAATATTTCGTTATGATTTTAACAGTGATTCGGTTTTCATCAAATTGTTCAATAGTGTACTACGTCATCACAATAATAATGATCACAATAATAGTCTACTAATGATCACAATCCAAATTGGGTCTAATACGTACGATCGAAAAAAAATGTGAATTTCGTTATTGAATTATTTGAGAGGCATCTTCCCCACGCGGCTGCATTCGAATATTGGGTGAATTCTCGCGAGGGAGGAACGTATCGACGATTGATAATAACCACGATTATCGAGTTTGTACAGTTTATACTCTGTTTATACAGGGCTCAATTCATCGAAAGTCCATTCTTTGAACTGCGTTCTCCGAGCATCAAGAAATTCCCGAAATCTGTCGCAATTGCGATCAAATTGGCAACCCCTTCGAGGCGAAAGCTTTTCATCAGCCAATCGGGAATTGTCGATCGAAATCCGAGTCACTGGAACTCAGATATTACGACTTCACCGAAAATCTCATTTTCTCCCAACTCTGTCCGAATTATTCGAAAAATTATGAGAAAATGATAAAAAAATGATTCAAAAATTATAATTATCAATGAATAATCAAACATTAATGATCAATAAATGATCAAAAAATCAATGTATTTCCTATTTTAAAATGTTTTCATAAAAAAAAAAATTGTTTTGAGTTGACGTTTTATTTTAATCATCAAATAGGATGACATAAAACTTCTGCTACAAATTTTCCGTATCAAATAAATGAATTTCTTAATAAATTAAATTCAAAAAAATAACTCGAAAAAATTTGAATAGAACAATTTATAAAATGATGTGAGATGGTAAGAAAACACGTAAAAAGGTTTATTTTCCGGCTCGTTAGGTCGTTTGTGGGTTAAAATATTCCGGTTTTGTCGGATATAAAACTGCTTGAAAATTGGTGGATGTTCGCGGATTTTATCTCGGCCGTTAGAGCAAGGAATATTCCTCCTATGAAAAAGAGAAGAGAAAAAAAAGATGCGACCTTTTTCCCCCATTTAGGGCTTAGAGTGCTTAAATGCTTTACGATCGCAGCAAAATTAAACCTCTGAAATGTCTGATGGATCGTCGTCGGGATTACCGAGACGCACTCGCGGATTTTTTTTTCTCACGATGACGTCTCGTGGTAAATAGGAAATTTCATAAACGACGTAATGTAAAATACAAGGGTCTCGAATGAGGTCTCGTTTCGTTCGTAAATCGCAATTTAATACTTTTATCACTCTTTTAATGAAAATTTTATCATTTTCTCGTTCATATCTTTGATTATTATGAAAATAAATCTCATTTTATGAGACAAAACAAAATATTCGATCGAGATTTTTATTCAAATTGCACGATAGAATTTACGTCAAGATTATTTCAACTCGAAAAATAAAACATTTCCCATTCCGGTTGAACGAATCTCGATAATCTGATGAGAAATGCAAATTCGTTAAACGAAAGATCTTGACGTCTATTTTTGCATCTCAAGTCAGAAAACGAACGAAGGGATGAAATGATAAGAAAAAATTTCAAATTGCATCGATGCTACATTTATACATTTTTTTTTGAATTCGTTTATTTAAATTTTTATAATATATTTATAAACAATAAAAATAAATAAACAATAAAAAAATCTTAGATTTTTATAATTTTGTCCAATTTAGTTTTGGATTTCATTTTTTATTTTTTTGAAGTCAATTCTGCATATAAATTCGTATTGATGTAAAGTTTACCTTATACAAAATTTTAAAACAAAAGTATTTCTTGTCCAAAATTTGAAATTTTTCTTCGAAAATTGTGCATATTAAGCTAATTTGTCTCTTATGAGGGAAAGCTTCGGAGTTCTGCTCTTAAAATAAGTACGCCAACGCACGATAGTGGTAAATAATGGTAGGAAGCTTTATCACTCCTGTGTGAAAAGTGGCTTACATCTTAAATGGGCCACGTGCTCTTCGAAACACTCGGTATTTCGAGTTCCCTTTACTCCAACTCATAAAGATGTCAACCTCTTGCACGTGACCACCGGAGAACATTCTCGTCCCCCAACGAGTTCTCAGACAACGGAACATACCTGAATTTTTACCACTTTTTGCCTCTCTCCCAGTGAAACTTCCACTCTCTATTCCAGGCTCTTGACAATTGTACAAAATCTACGGTGACTTCTACTAAATTGAAAGTCGCTAGTTTTTAAATTTATCAACCCTCAGGAAAAAGAAACCTAAATAAATTATTTGCTGGTATTGCAATTTTTTAACTGAATTATTCATAACATAATTTAGATAAAATTTCTTTAAATTTTTAATAGTTTTTATGGACAGATGCAGCTGTTGGATTTGCTTTTATTTAGACTCGTTTTTTTCAGAAATTTTAATTTCATTGTTACGTAGTCTGAAAATGGACCATTAAAAGTGATTCCATTTAGCTCTGGCATAAACGATCTACGTTTATAATAAAACAATCTGGTATTAATTACACTCTATTTTTTATTTTATTATTTGTAAAATAAAATAATATCGATGTCAAATATTGAAGTGAAATGCACTAGTTCAATATAGGAATGAAAATTTTCCGAAAACAACTTGATTATAGATAAAAAGGTGTTAAAACGTGCATTCGCAAAAGGATTTACATTCTGGTCCATTTTGAATATTGAATTTTAAGGATGTGAATTTAATCCTGGTACTTGAGGTTGAATTTGCACGAGAATTCAGCTTGAGAGACAGAAACCAGATGTTTTTTTGGTCTCGCGTTAGTCCTGCGCAGCATTTACCAAAACTGTCCCGTCTGGTTAGGAAGAGTTTCCACTAGGGAGCAGCTGAGTCCAACAGCTCGTCTGACGTTGCACCGCCCGCACCGTATGAACAGCTGTCTGTTCATACATACCTCGTTGAATAGAACAAGAATTAAGAGACGAGACACTAAATGTTACATCGCATTCTCTCACTTCAAATTCAACATTTCGTTTCATCGTTCTTCTCTGTATTACGATCAGATTTCATTCATGACAAAAAGATTTCATAAATAAAGGACTCATTGATGATAAGTTTAATTCTTTTGAAGTCAATTATTTAAATCAAAATTCAGGCTTGGAATAAAATTTTAAGTGCAAATGGAATTATTAATCATTTTAAATTTATCCTTGAAAAATTTCATTGGAATCGTGGCTCATTAGCAGTTTTTAAGATAGTATTAAGATAGAACAGCTGTCTGTTCATACATACCTCGTTGAATAGAATAAGAATTAAGAGACGAGACACTAAATGTTACATCGCATTCTCACTTCAAATTCAACATTTCGTTTCATCGTTCTTCTCTGTATTACAATCAGATTTCATTCATGACAAAAAGATTTCATAAATAAAGGACTCATTGACGATAAGTTCAATTCTTTTGAAGTCAATGATTTAAATCAAAATTCAAGTTTGGAATAAAATTTTAAGTGCCAATGGAATTATTAATAATTATCAATTTATCCCTGAAAAATTTCATTGGAATTGTGGCTCATTTGCAGTTTTTAAGATAGTATTAAGATAGAACAGCTGTCTGTTCATACATACCTCGTTGAATAGAGCAAGAATTAAGAGACGACACACTAAATGTTACATCGCATTCTCTCACTTCAAATTCAACGTTTCGATTCATCGTTCTTCTCTGTATTACAATCAGATTTCATTCATGACAAAAAGATTTCATAAATAAAGGACTCATTGATGATAAGTTCAATTCTTTTGAAGTCAATGATTTAAATCAAAATTCAAGTTTGGAATAAAATTTTAAGTGCAAATGGAATTATTAATAATTATCAATTTATCCCTGAAAAATTTCATTGGAATTGTGGCTCATTAGTAGTTTTTAAGATAGTATTAAGATAGAACAGTCTTCTGTTCATACATACCTCGTTGAATAGAACAAGAATTAAGAGACGAGACACTATTACAATCAGATTTTATTCATGGTAAAAAGATTTCATAAATAAAGGACTCATTGGTGATAAGCTTAATGTGAAGTTTACTTTCGAAGTCACTGATTGAATTTAAATCAAAAGTCAGGCTTGTAAGAAAATTTCAAGTGCAAATGAAATTGTTATTAATTTTCAATTTATCGATCCTTGGAAAATTTCGTTGGAATTGTGGCTCATTAGCAATTTTTAAGATAGTATTATTAGTTCCATTAAGGACCCATTTGCCATGATCAACTTTGGCTTCCATTATATTTCACTTTCTTCAATTTACGAGATCAATTAATTGTCCCCCATCCCTGCAACAACCTAATTACGTTTTATCTCTGTGATCTCTATCTTCGTTCCAGCCCCTTTTGTTATCACACCTACAACCGACTCCAATCGGTTCGGTGCAAAATCATCAATTTAATTAAATGTTTAATTATTCCTTCATTAGTAAAAATTATTCAATATGTATTTATTTAGTATTTTTTCAATACGAAGTAACGTTCGATACCTGTGTCTTTTATATTACAATTATAAATTTTAATTATTGGAATAATTAAAATTTGAATTTGAATGATCATTCAAATCAGATCGTAAATTGAATTCTACTTGTGATTTTTTTCAGTCGATTCGATTTCCTGTTTAATGGTAAATATTTTTCTGAGAGAACAGTGAGAAAATGTATCTGGAAATATAATCGAATACAAATGCAATGATTTTTTATCGCAAGCTATAAAAAGTAATAAGATCGTGAGAGATAGAGCGTGATGTCAGCGGCAGAAGGCTTTCAATTGCAAAAAGAGCGTTGGCAACGTTCGGGGATCCTCTTGGGGAAAACGTCTGTTCAAAATGCGATCGGAGAGCGTAATGGAGAAGTGCCTATCATTGCAGCGAAAGATAATAAAGCCTCTGGCAAAATTGCCACTCAAAGTAATCATCGGGTGAACATGCTGCTTCCAATTCAATACCAATTAACGAAGTCTCAAAGCTTCGGTCGAGCTGTTAATAAATTGTTTTTCATTCTATCAAATCAACAGGTATTTTTCCGGTGGATCGGAAAATTATAAAAAATAATGTATAATTAAGTCTGCCATTTACATAAGTTGTAAATTAAATGATAACAAATTTTTAAATAACAAATTTGTTGAAATGTAAAATTTATCATTTGATTATTTTTAAACAAATTGTTAACTTTTTCAAAAAATAGTCAATGTGATGAAATGATATAATAATTATAACTATAATAGGGGAGGGGGGGGGCAAAATGGGGTACTTAAGAAAAATTTCCGATTTCAAGGGTTTAAATATGCTGAATTTTTTGTTTTTTAATCAAAATTGAAGGAAACAAATTCAATTTTCAACTGAAATAAAATTTTCATGAGAAAAAAAAATTTTTTCAGTTGTCAAAATGGGGTACCTCTACAAAAAGTACGAAAAAAAATTTTTTCTCATAATTTTTTCAGTTATTATTAGCTTTGACGTCTTATTTCAAGTAATTAATTGATGATTTATATTCATTTTTGTTTAAATGTGTTTCATTACCAAAGAAAATAATATTTTTCGATCTGCTATGTTAATTGATTTTTCGCTTTAGTTTTTGTTTAAACGTGTTTTTAAATCACCAAATATAATGTTCTTAGCAAATAAAAGACT
>JAPYYX010003260.1:0-11665 GCA_030522605.1 Cremastinae sp. B BG-2022a | reverse complement strand
ATAATGTTACAACAATTTCTCTACTATTTACCATAATGCTACGGAAAAATGTACTTGCCTCCTTTTTTACACCATCTTGATGGTGTTTTTGCGAGTATCGTATAATTATTGTCATTATTATTATTGAGCCAATGCGACGAATATTTTAATTACTAATTGAAAAAAATAATATCCTCAGAAAACCAAAAATAAGAAAATATAATTTCATTCACAAAATAACTGCATGTACGTGTACGTAGATGGAATTCGATTTCTTTTATAATCTTTTTTTTTTATAGGCAGTGTAAAATATAAAAATACATGTGCCATTCTCGACAGTGAGAATTCAATGAAGTACAATTTTATTTTTCGTTTTTCTTATTCAATTGCCATTTTTTTGCTGCATTTCAACAGGCGGGAATGTCCAATAGGAAAAAACGAAATAAGATACATTCGTATATTTTCACGGACGATAGGATTTACCGATATGAAAATTTTTCAATCTGCCAGAATCCAGAGTAATCCAATTAATCCAAGTGGTCGAAACGATGGTACTGCAGCCACTTGGCTGCTCGTGTACTCTTTCCCACGTGAATTATATATCTATACATCGACACACCATCGCGAATGCTTTTTTCCGATTGAATTTTATCTCTTAATCTTTTTTCATTGAAATATACACACATTTTTACGTACATGGTTCTCAATGTGAAGTTTTTATATATATTTCTTTATTTTCTATTTATTGCGAATATAAAATAATTGAATTTTTACCCTTTTTCTCAACAGTGCATGTAATCGATTGATTTTTTAAAAAATATGATTTTTAGGTTCATAATTTCATGAAAATTTGTTTAAGATTTTTTATGAAAATTTTTTAAAATTTAACAAAGAGATTTTATAAAATTTAAATAGAAAATTTAAATAAAAAGTTTATCGATCGGTGATCGATTGCTGTCAATTTTTTTGAATTAATATTTGACGTATGTCGAATCGATACGAAGAAACGCAGGAGAACGACTCAACGCGTTCATTCACACCCTCATTTCCGTGTATTGAATTTTCAATTGCTCGCCGGATGAGCTATTCCGCACCGCGCTGTCCGACGTTTAGTACGCTCAACGAAATTTCGATTGTTAGTTGAATGAGCTATTTCAAAATCATGCGTAGCACATTAGATGAACAATTGCAGTTGCTAAAAAAAATAAAATAAATCTGACCAGCTTCGTCGATGTGGAACACCGATTTCAATTTTTCAAATTAATTTCTTCAATTTGTTTATATCCAATTCATTATTTGTTTACTCCGGGCAATTTTAATAAGGCGTGTACGTTTGTGCAAATTTATTTATAATATACTATAAAAATTGAATTTTTAGTTTTTTTATGACAAAGATATTTTCGTGAAGTACTTTTACTCTCTATTGGATGATTTGATGATATTCGCTTGAATCACTCGATTCACTCAAATCTTGAATTTATACCGATTTTCGATTACCATCGACCAGATCAAAGCGAAATACGATTCGTGTAAACAAAGGCTCTCGTGAATTTTCATCGATATATTTCGTGAAAAATTATCAGTCGTGTTTCGATAACGACCGAATTCACTGCTTGAACTTCTATACGCGTTTATTTCATGAAAAATGATCCAAAGTGTCACTCAATATTAGAAATCACGTAATTGAATTCATCTAACGAATTAAAAATATGCAATAAGTTCTATTGTCCACCATAAAAAAATTTTATGGATAAAATGGATGAATAAAAAAGTGCGTTTGATTCGTATGGAATTTGAATTTTCGGTTCGAAATCGATATCGTCGTCTCAATACTGCGAATTGAACGCGATCCCATAAGACACAAAATCAAAATCTGAAGACTCTCCTGCTCAAAGGTGAATTAATCTGTGATGCTTGGTCAAATACAATTAGTGTAAACAAATCCTTCCATCGATATATTTCGTGAAAAATTATCAGTCGTGTTTCGATAACGACCGAACTCACAGCTTGAATTTCTATACGCGTTTATTTCATGAAAAATGATCCAAAGTGTCACTCAATATTAGAAATCACTTAATTGAATTCATCTAACGAATTAAAAATATGCAATAAGTTCTATTGTCTACCATAAAAAAAATTCTATGGATAAAATGGATGAATAAAAAAGTGCGTTTGACTCCTTGGAAATTTAAACCTTCGGTTCGAAATCGATATCAGCATCTCAATACTGCAAATTGAACGCAATCCCATGAGACACAAAATTAAAATTTAAAGACTCTCGTGCTCAAAGGTGAATTAACCAATGCCTTGTATGCTTGCCCAGGGACCACCTGGTTACATTCGATAAACAATGTCGGACCACTTAGCAAATCTGCTTGAGGAGCAAGACAAATTATTAACGGACATCAAGCACGAAGTAAACATCCTCCACCGCACCGAACCGAAAGATCGAAGACCTTCGATCGGCAAGTTGCGAATAGCCTCCCTCGATTTGAGCTGGAAGAAGTTCAAAGTGAACCACGAGCGCCTGAACGAGATGCGGAAGGAAGTCAGAGATCGTCTGGAGTACTTTGCGACCGGGATGTACGAGCAGTGCCGAGATGAATACATGAAAACGAAACTCGAGATGTACAGGATCATCGAGAGCTGGACTCCAAAACCATCGGAAACCGATCATTCCTGGCCAACGGAGACTCCGCGAGGACAAACGAGCGGCATGGACCACCGACCGGTTCACATCAACTTTCCGCCATTCTCGGGTTCATTTCACGAGTGGCCTAAATTCAGGAAATCATTCTCCTCAACGATTCGAAAGAACATTGAACTCAGGAACGTTGAAAAATTGTTCTACTTGAAAAAGTGTCTGATCGGTCAGGCTGCGCGATTGATCAGCGGCATTCCGGTCTCCAGCGGTAATTTCGATTACGCCTGGACCACTCTTGTGAAACATTATGAAAACAAACGACTCATGGTGCAGTATTATTTCGACACGTTGTTCGCACCGTGTCCCGAGATCCGAGAGTCGTCAGCGGATTTGGAAAAATTGTTAACGGAGACCGAAGAGTGCAACGATGCTTTGAGGACTGTGTGCGATCCTGCAGAAATATGGGATCTCGTTGTTGCTTATATCACCGCTCGCAAGCTCGATCCTACGTCCTTCACGAGCTGGAAGAGAGAAATCGAACCGATGACGAGTCCACCTACGTTTGCTCATCTGAGGCAGTTTCTAAATTTACGGATCGATGCTCTTCGGGCGGTTGAAGAACCCTCGGAATCTCCAACCTCGCCAGATTATATATAAATATATCGATGATATACAAACTACTTGAAAATTTTTTTTAAAATTAAATCATCTCTAATTTATATTCAACTTTGCAGTTATACTTTCTTGGTTACTTTCAGAATAATTGTACTTCAATATTCAATCAAACGATGTCGGATTTATGCGTTTGGATCATTGTGCTGTTCTGTTCTAATCCGATGAGAATTAATGTTTATTTATTTAGTAAAGATTTACAACAAATTTTATGAATCTTTTTTGTTCATGAATTTTTGATTATTTTTTGAAGTCTTTTCAGTTCCTTTTGGTTGTCTACCTCTTCGATTTCCGTTTCATTTTTCCATAATCCTGCTTCTCTAATTTCTATTAATTCTCCCTGTCTGTTTCTTGTCTTGTTTTGTTATTATTATACTCGAATCATCATGGAGCTGCCCTGAATCTTCTGCGTTCATATCCCTTTGTCTGACAGCTCATTTGAGTTTCGCTCTCTCCGTTGCGTTTTCTCCTGAATTTGCGTGACCACTTGTCTCCCAGTTCATTTAATTTCGTGCTGTTCTTTTTTGTAGGTTCATTCTTTACCTTTCGTAAATGATTTCTCTCAATCATTCAAACTCTTGTTCGATTTTTTTTTAGTCTTCGAATTTTCTCATCATTTTTTTTCGTGATTGTTCAAACAAAAATTAAACCACGTGCTTCAGCAATTTTTCTAATTGCTCCGTAATCTCCGATTGCTATTGTAGTTTCAATGATTTATTACTTCGAGTCAAGTCGGTTTACTATCACCATAATTTATCTTTCGATTTGATTCGAATATTCCATTTGCAAAAACTGAATGAAAACATTTATGGATTCAATTCGACGCTCAGATTATTTATACAGTGAAACCTGGATAAGTGGGATCTCAAGGGACCAAAATTTTTGTTCCATTTATAGAGGTGCCCTATTTACCGAGGTTCCCAAATATCCAGGTGCCAAATACCCAAATAATGAAATATTTAATTGATTCGTCCATATTTAATAGATCCAATGAAATATTGAATTGAACCAACTAATATATTTCATTGGAAATCGCCACATTTTTTTCAGTGCACTAATAGAGCTATTTTGGTACGAAGATGACGGGACCTCGGTATGAGTTTCAGTTATAGAGGTTTCCCACTTATCCAGGTCCCACTGTATATATAATATCATACTATATAATTCTCGTAAATACAATTTTTCCTTGAATATTTTCGGTATTAAAATCGTTCAAATTTTGAAATTGTGTCGATTTCCGAATTCTATCTGTCAGATCAATTTATGCTCCGTGTAAACAAAGACTCGTAACTCTCCATGTAAATATTTCGTGACAATTTTTCAGTTGCGTTTCAATAACTACCGAACACGGATCTTGTAAATACTTCTACCGGATTTAATACGTGATAAGTTCTTTACGAAAGATGAATTTATAATTGTGCTTCGAGTATTTGGACATTTACTATAAATTTTCGATTGAAATCAACATCGTCGCAGTACTTGAAAAATCAAACGCGATCCCATCAAATACAAGCTCAACATTCGAAGACTTTCTTGTTTATATAAACGCTAATTAACGACCTCTGGACTAAGAAAATTCTATCCTGAAATTCCTCAATGTCGGACCGGATTTCACGACTGGTAGACAAGCAAAACGAATTATTCTTGGATATAAAGCACGAAATCGACTCCCTCCGCGACGCCGAAGAGAAAGATCGAAAGCCTTCGATCGGCAAATTGCGCGTAGCTGCGCTCGATCTGAGCTGGAAGAAGTTCAAAGTTAATCACGAGCGTCTGAACGAGTTGACCTGCGATGAGAACAAGTTCCACATCGAGTACTTCGCATCAGGCATGTACGAGAGATGCCGAAGCGAATATAGAAGAACCAAGCTGGAAATGTACAAGATCATCGAAAGCTGGACTCTGAAACCATTCGAGAGCGATCATTACTGGCCTGCGGAGAATCCACAATGCACGAGCAAAAAATATCCTCAGCCGGTTGAAATCAATTTTCCACCATTCTCGGGCTCATTTCACGATTGGCCTGAATTCAGGAAATCATTCTCGTCGGTGATACGCGATAACGCGGACCTCAGGAATGTCGATAAATTGTACTACTTGAAAAAGTGTCTAACCGGTCAGGCCGCATGGCTCATCAGCGAAATTCCGGTATCCAGTTGCAATTTCGATTTCGCATGGAGCACACTCGTGAAGCGTTATGAAAACGAGCGTCTCGTTGTGCAAAATCATTTCAACTACCTGTTCGCATCTTGTCCCGAGATCAGAGAGTCATCAGCGGATCTGGAAAATTTGTTGAAAGAGACCGAAGGATGCAACGACGCTCTGCGGACTCTCTGCGATTCTAAGCGAGTCTGGGATCTGGCTGTTGCTCATATCACCGCTCAGAAATTCGATCCAACGTCCTCTACGAACTGGAAACGAGAAATCGAACCGATGTCGACTCCACCCACGTTCGCTCATCTCAGACAGTTCATAAATCTACGGATGGACACACTTCGAGCTATTGAAAAGCCATCGAAATTTCCAACTTCCCCGGATTACGGATAAATATGGAAAACGCGAATTGTTTGAAAATCTTTGATTCGGAGAATAATATTTGTAAACGAAATACTGCAAATCTCGTGTTTATTATTAGCATCTCTGATTTAATTTTGATTTAATTTTAAATTTAATTTTGGAGTTATTTTCTCGGATATGCTCTTCGATATTGAACTGAATATTTAGTCAAAATTAGAAAGAGTCTGCATCATCGTGCATGAGAAATTTGTACAAGTCTGATATTCATGTTTCATTCATTAATAAATAAAGATTCATGTTTATTTATTTTGAATATTTCTAAATAAACATGAATGTTTATTTATTAATGAATGAAGTATGAATATTATAAATAAACATGCATATTTATTTATTCAGTGAATATCGACAACAATTTTTTTTTATATTTTATTCACCAATATTTGTGTTTACGAAATCTTCTCGTTCGATGCGTAAAATCCTTTCGATGTAAATGATACGATGTAAAATGTCATACTCGAGGTAAAACCTGTATACAATGTATAACATTGCATCCGCATACAATTTCATACAGAAAATGTACCGAGATACTCGAGTGAAACTTCATTATCATGTGAAAACAATCGCAGAGTGTTACAGCCGTGATAAGGATTGTTTGAGGAAAACGTGATCGCGCGAAACGGTTCATCCTTATTCAAGATTGGATCGAGAGAAAATGGAAAGCGAAAGAGAAAAATTTTCCATTCCGATGCTTCCAGCGATCAGAGAGATCTAAAAAAAAAATTTCTTTAAATACAAATTTCTACCTAAAAGTCAAAATTTTCAGAATTTCTAAGGTAAATAAGTTCAATTCAAAATAAATTAAAAATTCCGGATAAGAAGTAAACGACGATAAATCTACTGGAAATATTTTTACAGCGCTTATTAATCTTTCGCCAGAGCGTACCAGAACCTTTTGAGTGATAATGTCAATGCCGTAAAGTTTTTGTAATCTCCTCGCCGCTGTGTACTTTTTTAATCGTGATACACGTCCTTGTAATATGTCCGATAAAAATGTGCAAAAAGAGTTCGAAGGGAAAGGCGAAATTCTCGACGATACGTAAAAAGAAAAAAAAGTGGTTTGTACAAAAAAAGCGTTTAACTCGCATTCCCTGATGAAGTTTAATTAATAATATCGTAAAACCTGTTAATAGCTCGTCAGAGTTTGTTCCCTAAACTTTTAATAAGCCGTTTCGTAATTAATATTTGCAAAAAGATTACCGGCGCAGTTTTTCTTTTTTTTGTTCCAAAAAATTAAACAATTCAAAGAACTCTTTTAAATAGTTTCCATCCTTATTCATTTACGTAACTAATTTTCAATCAAGTGAAACTTGCTCGGTGTAAAAAATATGTTAAGTCTGTGGATTTGGGATTCCCACAGGAATTCATCGATGTTTTCAAGCGAGCAAATTTGCAGACCATGATTGATTCTGGTTCATGCATGAGCTTCCGGGCTTCATTATGACGTGAAAACAATCGAAAGCGGATTCGGAAGCGAAACACGCGATAACGGTTCTCCTACAATAAGATATTGGCCCTGCCAAGATGTTTGCTCCTCCTTCCTCTTCGTATTTACATTTATATGTATATGGACAATATTCGCAGCGTTTTCAAACAGAATACAAACGACTGTTTAACATGGTTATCGAATCCGTATGAAAGTAAAAATGAAAAAAAAAATGCAAATAAAAAAAAATTACGATTAATAAAAAAAATGATTATTGTATCCTTGGAGTAAAAAGTCGATATTTTTAGGTATTCCTTGCGTGAGGGGGGATATCGCAATTTTGTTCTCGTTTTTCTCACATTCCAAGTGGACTGAGGATTTAAGTCCATTAGGAAAAGTTATTGAAAATCAATTAGAGAAAAACATACTCAAAATTCAAATTTATCCTACGTAAAGTTTATTTGTCATATAATAAACAAAATCATAAACATTTTTGTAAAAAATTAATTGAAGCTTCTTTGATGTTATATAAAAATGCATGCAAAATTTCAACAGGACCGACCGAAAAATCGAGATACTAATCGTTAATATCGTGACATTTAACACGGGCTCTTATGGGAGGTTGCGAAAAATGACGATTTTCAAGAATAAATATCTTGATTTTTCAGTCGGTAACAACCCCTGAAATTTTACACAGTTGGACTTATGACATCAAAAGATGTTTCTACAAATTTTCAGTGAAATTATCAGAGAAATTGTTCTGATTGAAAAACTATTTAAAAAAAAAAAAAAATTTTTACACGAAAAACATTTTTTCACTTAAAAATAAAAATGTTGCAAATTGGCTGTAAAAGGATGCGCTGGATAAAATTCCAGTAACTGACTGATATTTTTTTTTCGCTCTCGTAAAAGCTTTTGTTGATACGTATATTCGATCATTAAATTACATGTAATTGATTTTTTGCTTACCAGTGCAGACTCTTCTCGTGTCCGGTGTTTCCGTCGTCGAGACCACTCGACGTCCGATTTTCTCGTCATTTTCCGGCTCGCCCGTTCTCCCGGCGTTCTCGTCAATTTCCTCCTCTCCGCTCAGTGATTTTGGCATAACGCAATTGAACTTGTACTGCCAGAACTCGACGAACCAGGGATTCCGCGTGTTGTTGAACGGATTCAGGGAGAAGTAATGATCGTCGAATTCATTTATGTAAGGTGAATAAATTCTTATGGAGAGACTGCCCCATGCCTCGTTCTCGAGATTATCGACGACGTCGTCGCGATCGGCCCAGCCGTCACTGCAAAACGAAATCATCGAATTCGATTATCTTTCCCTCCGTTAAAAACTCTGCACGATGGAGAAAAAAATACACGCGTTTCTCTTTTCATCCTATTCGAGACGTTTCTCGAGATTGGAAGGATTGGAAAATGTCATTTGCTAGAAATAAACGATTTGTCGGGCAGAATCGATTTACCGGTATGAATGAAGGGAACGAAAAAAAAAGAAAATGATAAAAAAGGAAAATTGTGTGCAAGCCCTTGCAGAGTTCACGAAGCATCCAAGTTCGACGCGAGTCTGGGAAAAGTTTTTCGAAACCTCCGGAAGAAATGAAATTTGGATGAATGAGATTGGTAAACGCAAAGCGACCGCAATTATTGAGCTTCGTAATTGAGGCGAGGATTCGCGGTGATGAAAAATTCTTCTTCCGGGTGAGCACAGTAGAATCTGCAGAGACGAACGTTCCTCGTTTTCCACATCCGTTCTGTAACTAACTTCCGTTTCTTGTCTCGAGAGTTTCCACTCTTTCCGCTCGTACCGGAAGTCCCGATTCGAGAAACGTCGTAGATAGCGAAATCGAAAGCCTTTTCAAGCAAAATATACAAAAACTTCGACCCTTCAAATACCCCGAGCACGTTTATTGGTTTATATTACTCGCTGTGTGCTTTGTCTTTATTTAAAGTTGGAAATTCAATTTTTATTTATGTACGGTTTGAGAAATCGGTAGATAGCTTTTTTTTTAATTTCTAAAGTTTCAAGTAAAATTTTTAAAGTTTCTACTATTTAGCAACGTTACATTGAAATATTTAAAATTGTAAATTTAGTTTCAATTTCTTTTCGTTTAGTGTAAAAATTCGATGCGATTATAAAGATATGCTTGTTAATTACAGGAATACATGGTAAAAGTCTTGTTTTGATGAAGGTTCGTAAAAATTCATATTATGATATCGTATTTATTAAAATAAAATATAAAAAATGTTAAGGAGCATATTTAACAATATATTAACCACCCAAAAATCTTAAGGATATATTGGAGAGCTCTGAACGGCTATAAAGATCTGAAAATTCGACCAATCATTCATGATAGAACTGGAATGTTTCTGTGCAATTTGCAACTCAATTCACTAAATCGTTTAAAAGTTATGATGAATTGAATACTAAATGTATTCTTATGCAGATTCATCAAAAACGAAATTATAATAAACTAATATAAACATCGAAAGAACGGTTGTATAGTTACTTAAATAAATTTTTTTAAACTTAAGTAAATTTTTTCTTGTAATTGTAATTCTTGTAATTTTCTTGTTCTTGTAAATTAAAGTTCTTTTAATATTAAAGAATCTTTCTGCCAAACTTCATCAACATGTACTAAACAATTTTTAAGAAACAATCCACTCATGACAACAAAATGAATTTTCCTCTCAAACAGTACGTAAAAATTGATTAAAATTATGAGGTTTTGTTGATAATTTTTGTTACTATCAGTACACATAAAAAATGTTAATAAAACCGAGTTTAAACAATTTTGTCTAAAATTTTCGTTTTTTATTTGTTGAAAAGATGAATACTATGAAAATTAACATCACAAACTTATTGAGTATTATTGTAAATATCACAATAAAAAATTTCAACTTTCTAACAGAAAAAAAGGAGAATAAATTTTAACAATTCAGTATGGAAAAGTCTCTTTTGGCAGGGATTTACCTTTTATCCAGTTCATTCTTAAATTTACGTTTAATGTTTCTCCCATACTTAAATATTTCGCACACACGTTTGATCGCTTTTTCAATAACTTTGCAAAATTAAAAAAAAATTTTAGATATATGAAAAGTATACCTGCCGATGAAAACGAATCGCCCGGTCAGATTGAGCCTTTTGGTAGCACCGAGAAGTCCTCTCATGGTCATACCTTCGCAAAAGCAGACAATGACGTTCGCGAAGCGATCTTGATCGAGGTTCGTGAGAACTCCATCAAAAACGGATTCCTCCGCGGTCGAGAGTACAGCGTCCTCCCTCGCGACGCAAACTCCACTTTTCTCCGCGAGCTCGCGAAAAGCTTGCATCCCGCTTTGTCCATAATTCTCTGCAAAAAAAAAAAAAAAAAAAAATATTCACGAAGGATAAAAAGTGTCGGTGAAAAAAAAGTCTGACTTTATCACAGAAAAGTGACTCTCTCTCACGCTTTTATCCTACGAGTTTCGCGGAATATATGAGTTTGTGCCATAATCTCAACAGAATTTAAGATGGATCGAGTACCGAGGATGAAAAAGTTCTGCGCTCTCGAGGAATCAATGTTAAACTCTCGAAGCGCATTTATCCCTGCATCAACTTTTTACATGCAGATACCAGAACAGCTTGTTAAACTTTCCCTCCAAGAAAAAAAATGTCATACATTTTTTTTGATAAACTTTTCATTATCGATGCTCAAGGTACAATGATGATTTTTTATTGAATATCACTGTAAGATTGTCACTTTTATCTTTCTTAAATTTATTTCACGATGCGCTTAAAATTTCTTATTTTTCATTAAACGTTCGTCACATACTATTTCTTCATAAAATTGCCAATTATTTTGCATATTTGAAATATCTATAGTCACGCTCCATGGTTTTTTAAATCTAATTTTATAATGTAAATTAATTTTACCGGGTGATTGTTTCCAAATGTTTTCTGACAAATATTAAATGTTCAAAGAAATTTCGCGTTATATTTTTTTCCACAAAGAGGGTAATGTGAATCTCTTTTTTTCCAAAGTATTAAAAATATCTGAGAAAATAGGAAATTTATTTTGCATCCAACACTCGTCTGGGTCAGATATCGCCTGAAATATATTTCTATAACGTAGTTATAGTTTTTTAAATCTAATTATAATGTACATTAATTTTGCCAGGTGATTGTTCCTCAATGTTTTCTGAAAATTTCAAATGTTCAAAGAAATTTGGCGTTTTATTTTTTTCCACAAAAATAGTAATGTGAATCTCTTGTTTTTTTCCAAAATATCAAGAGTCGCGGTAGAGACTCGAGGCAAGTACATTTACGGAACGTCAACTGTACGCTCTCGAGCTACCGCTACTCTTTTTCTCCGAGTTTGTTGTTT
>JAPYYX010003259.1:2333-17522 GCA_030522605.1 Cremastinae sp. B BG-2022a | reverse complement strand
ATGTAGTTTAATAAAATTTGAATTTGAAATTACCGCCAAATATTAGCTTTGAAAGCTAGTTATCGTTTTAAACGCTAAAATTTTTTTTTTGGTCAAATCATGTGTAATATGATCATATTACACAAAAAAATTTGTTTGACAAAAAAAAATTTTTTGACAAAAGAAAATTTTGGTCAATAAAAAAATAATTTTTCATTGGTGTGATCACATGTGATCACATCATATTACACATGATTTGACAAAAAAAAAATTTTTTTTTTGACTAAATTTTTGAGGGGGGCCGTCTTGCCGCGGGGGGGCCATCTTGCCGCAGGGGGGCCGTCTTGCCCCGGTCTCCCCTATACATTGTAACGCGTCCCGCGTTCTTACTCGTATCTCGCGGGAACGAAATCCGAGTACAGGACGGTACAGCTGGCCGTCCAATTTTTCCCCCTTTTCAAAATCAGGAAATTCTTCACCTGAGGAAAACGGGCGCCAGGGTCTTTTTTACTAGAGAAGAACCTAAACTCTTTTACAATGAGAAGTCCCCGTGACTCCTCCACGAACCAAGATTCACCTCGACTCTTACCTCAGGGGAAGGTTCAGGCAGAATCCGAAAGAAAGAATTCTCGAGTCTGGCGAAACACGTAACAAATTTATTTAATATTACAAACAAATTAATATTTGAAGAAACTCGTGTTTCGAGAAATAACAATAATTTCGCGGGCGCTTCCGGGCGCTTACAGGCTTCGCAACTACTATTCTAATCTCGCGGCGACGAGCCCAAATAATGAAATCTCGATCGGGGGTGTCGAAACACCCACGTGCACTATCTCCCAACAAATTATATTTTTTTACAAAAGAACAAAACTCTACTCCGGGGGATATTGCACTCACCGCGCGTCTACTTATTTTCTTGTCTTTTACAATTTTTCTTTTTCGTTAATCTCTACTTTTCTTTAAATCAATTCCTCAAAATTTCTCAATTGACGGTCAGTCTAAGACTGCCGAAAATTAGCTTGCGTCTCATTACGCGAGCCGGCCGGTGAGTCGTGGAGTGGGGGACGTCCCAGTGATGCCTGTCCGGCTGCTGGACAACCCCCCGCGTCGAATTTCCCAAATTGTAGATTCGCCGGCGCGATTCTCGATCCTTTATCGGCCGCCGCTCGCGATCGCCTTCGCTCGGGGCTCCTCTCGCCCCCGATCTCCTCATTCGACTTTCCACGGCTAAAATTACCACGGTAAAAATTTTCAAATGTCACCAACTTTTGGTTGAAATTGTACGGGGGCAACATCCTTAAGATTACAAAATACATGCTTTCAACATTGATCCTTATGAGAAAAATTTGAAAATTTTGGTTACTTAGAATTTGGGGTTCAGAGTCTGTGATGAGAGTAATTAGTAATTAATTACTTAAGAGATTTTTTCTCAACTAAACATCAAAGATTCCATTAGAGCCTTACAAAATGCATGTTACCGAACTATTTTTTGATAAAACCGCATGTCATGAATGAAAACAGCTCATGACGACGAAGTCAATTGATCATCTTTATTATCTTAAATATTATTCTCCTGATAACTTTTTGACAATAATTTTCGGTGGAATATTTTGAAGTGTAGTAACAATTTTATTTTTCGTGGGATCTAAAACAGAAAAAAGTAACTTTTTCAAAAATTTTTTACGCGGACTGCTATTTGACTAGAGAATACTTAATCAACCATCTTAAATGTTAAATCTTCACATTTTATAATTTATGACAAATACATAAATTTATTATCAAATTCAGGTTATCGTGACTTCTGACGTTTGTGCTGACAATCTGCGCATTGTCTCGAAAGCTCACTTCAACATGTGTGCAATCGGAAAACAAATC
Organism: Cremastinae sp. B BG-2022a; assembly: GCA_030522605.1. Taxonomy (NCBI): domain Eukaryota; kingdom Metazoa; phylum Arthropoda; class Insecta; order Hymenoptera; family Ichneumonidae; species Cremastinae sp. B BG-2022a. Next base: position 15,668 of record JAPYYX010003259.1, on the reverse strand, counting down.
AATAAAATTTTCGAGTGGGATATTGTAAGTAAAAAAATATATCCATATCATTAGTCAGGATTTATTTTCGTCTCGATCCGAATTGGCGAATTTTATGCTTTTTAATTATTTCCTCATTTTTCAATTATTCTTTAATTGTATTTCTTATTCGAATTTCAGGTAATAAACGTGGCAACTGCTTTTATAATTATGAGCACTACTCTTTATTACATTTTTTACGAAGTCCAGAGGGAAGGTGAGACAGACGTATTGCGAATCATGGCCTACATCCACTGGGAGGTTTTTCACAGCACTCCGATAATAATAATAGTATTAATTTGCAACTGGACGTCCCAACAGGTACGAAAAAAAGATCGAAAATTTATTCATATTCGTCGTAATGCGTAATCCATTTCGTTTTACCGGAAACAGGGAATCTACGCTGGAAAATTAATACACGAGATACGAGTGGAAAAAAAGGATTCCAGGCTCTACGAGGCAGTTAAATCGTTTTCGTTGCAATTGCACCATCAAAAATTGGAATTTACTGCTTCTGGATTGTTTGCTCTTGACTCAACTCTCATCCAAACGGTCCGCTGAAGACTACAATTTTTTTGAATTTATTATTACAAAATGTATTTAAGTGTTTTTCTTTTGCAGATGATCGGAAAAATAACGACGTATTTGGTAATTCTCATTCAATTCCAGCCAAAACTCGATTAATACGAACTTTCTCGGTTCATTAAAATTAATATCAATGAATTGGAGAAAAAAATGTTCATTTTAAATCAATATTAAATTAATAGAGGAATTATTGGTGGACTGTAATAAAAAATATTTGTTGTTTGTATTGAATCTTGATTATGATTTTTTCTGATAAATTAGAGCAAGGGGAGGGGGGCAAAATGGGGTATTGACAAAAAATATGATTACAAGGGTTTTAAGATGCTGAATCTTTTGTTTTTTTAAATAAAGAACATGCCATGAAAAAATCATTTTTTTTGGCAGACAAAATGTTGTACCCCTCCAAAAAGAACAATTTTTTTTCATTTTGAAATTTGTTGAATTATTATAGCTTTGACGTCTTATTTTAAGTGATTAATTGATGATGATTAATTTTAATTCTTGTTTGAATGTGTTTTATTCCAAAGAAAATGTAAATGAAAAGAAAATACATAAAAAATTTAATTTTTGAAGTTTAATAAAATTATGTATTTTGTCATGTTTGATTTTTAATCCATCTCGTGGTGAATTTTCGTCGAATATTTATTAGATAAAAGATAAAAAAAAGCAAGTTAATAGAAACGTGGTAAAAATGTACGGAATTTTAATTTGGATATTGAAACGTCGCTCGAAAAAATCCAAAGTAACGTTCTAACAAATTTAAAAAAAATTCTGAGCGACCTTTTAAAATTAAAATTCTGAATTGAAACTTTCAGAAACTTATAATTTTTTGTCTATAAAATTATACCGTAACAGGAAAAAAAAATTTAAAAATAAATCGATTTATGATGATTTTTGAAATTTTAAAAAATTCGGAGCGCCCTTTAAAAAATTTGTTTTGAGCTGTCATTTTGAGGTAACTCTTAAAACATCGAAAACTAACATTTTTTCACATGAGACTAAAAAAAAGTTGGTTTTTTTGCTCCGCCCTAATGAGCATGATCGAATTTTGATATCAACTTCGTAAAGAAGAGTAAAGAACTCCGGTCGCCGTGTTAAAAAGTGTGTCCAATTGAACTGGGGTAACCGGCTATAAGGCCCATCTTCCTACCCCAGTGAACAGCAATAGTATATGGAAAAGTCTCGGCCTCACTTTCCCCTATAGAACTGGAGTTCTTTAGTCTTCTGAATTCGTTGCTTCGATATATCATTCTGCAACATGACTATTCTATGGTCTTGAGAAAATACTGTAGACCACGAATCATAAAAATTTAGCAAAAGAGAAACAGCGAAGAAGTCGATTGATCGAAAAACCAAGTTTCTCGCCTTATCAAAAGTCGGTAACAAAACGACTTACTAACAGCGCAGAATTAGATGGTATCTCTCTCTGTGAATGTTTGTATAGTACTACAGCTGATAAGATGATTTCAACACAGCTGTGTCGAATGTTTCTTCAATGTCGGCGGTTGGTGTCAATTTATAACCTCTATTTACACTAAGTGCATTCTGCTATATTTTCTGTTAAAAAATAATTAGGATAATCAGCAATTAACAAAATGCCTCCAAAAAAAGGAGGTGGTGCAAAAACCGCAAAACCGAAAGGTGGCGGTGATGAGGAAAAGGGAAAAGGCGAAAAAAAAGGAGGGACTTCTGTGAAGGTTAATTTTCAGGTCTTATTTATTTATTTATTCATACTTTAATCATTATATTAATATTTTTAATTCGATAGGTTCGTCACATATTGTGCGAGAAACAGTCAAAAATTCTTGAAGCCTTAGAAAAACTTAAAGCTGGTCAGAAATTTAATGAAGTGGCTGCGACATACAGTGAAGATAAAGCAAGATCGGGGGTGGGTAATTCCAAAAAAGAACTATAATCAGAGAAATAAATAACGTCAAATGGAAAAAATTGAGTTACTCTTTTCTTCTAGGGTGATCTTGGCTGGATGACAAGAGGTTCCATGGTTGGGCCGTTCCAGGAGGCAGCGTTTTCTCTTCCGATATCCAATTTGGGTAATCCTATTTATACCGATCCACCAGTCAAAACGAAATTTGGGTATCACATTATCATGGTAGAGGGTAAGAAGTGAGAGAATTAAAGAAACTTTTTTTAAGCGTACATTTTTATAATTTCAATTTTTCAATCTAATAAAAATCAAGCTGAAGATTTGTTGTTTTAACAAATTTATTTTCTTTCCGTACATATGTGTTAGTAAAATAAAATAAGTCACAATATTTTATAAATTAATTTTAATCATCGCACATGCATACTGTTTGTATTCGAGTCATGGTTCGGAGAGAATTAAAGAAGAATTCGGTGTTCAAAAATCAATCATCATAAATGAAAAATAATGAGAGTCTAGAAAGTTTGGTAGTTTGTAATAAATTACTTTTTCGCTCAATAATACGTGCTATTCAGTCACTTACTCATAATTAGCAGTTTTGAGCATTTACAAAATACAATGTACATAAATCTATAAATATAGCAACATACGCAGCAAGGAGTTGCAATGCAAGAAACAAGAGTTAACAAGATTCTGTAGATTAATTTTGTTTCTGAATTACTGGCGATGGATCGGAAAAGGTTTTTTCCGCTTTGTGGCTTTTAAACGCGAAGATTTGGATTCGAGAAGCGAACGTATTTTAGGAGAGCGTCATTTTCCTCACAGACCCATGGCTTTTTGTGATGGCAGGCAACATCGTGCCAGTTAACGCCATCATTGTAAAATTGGTTGAGAACGGCTAGACAATTTTCTGGAGCTCCTCCCTGGATGGCTTCTCGATTGTCTGGTTGGGGTTTACCAATTCTGTGAAAAGAATTTATTATTGTTATCGGAATTTCAGAAGAAAGAAGAAAACATTATCTGAAAGAATTTATAAAAAAAAAAAAATCTCTCACCCGCCGCTCTCCGACCAATCGTTTTGACCACGCTCATTTGTGGGGGCCAATTTTTGGAGTTCAGCAGTCCAGAACCATCCATTGATGTTCAGCGGTTGAAGGTCAGGCCTGCTACATCCTTGGAAGTCGCACAGGCGTCCGGAAGTCCAGATATACTTGACTTTGTCTTGAAAATAATTAATTTAACAAAAAGGTTAAATAAAATCATTAATCCACTATTTATTATTATAAAATTTCATTTAAGGATGTTATACCCATACAGTCTCAAACAAAAATCAATGACTTTTGAAAATTTTTATCATCATGATCTCGGTGGAGATTTGAGATAAAAATTATCTGAAGTATTAAAAATGTACACAGGAAACCTAAAAGAAATGCTTATTAATTAAATAATGACGAATATATAACAAAAAAAGTGTTTATTATGCTGCGTCATTAACTTTTGGGCTATGTTTTGCAGAAAGAGAATTTCATTACAAGCTTTACAATAAAGTTTTTTGCCACAGTTTTCATCTGCACAAATCTACGTCTCTGAACTATAATAAGGTTAAATATAGCTTGTAATAAACTCGCTATTTTTATACTTTATCAATCAATTTCACAGGAACAATGCTCCTAATCCTTTTGAAATTTGGTGGATACTTTTCTTTGTATTCCAAAAATATTATCTTCATTTTTTAACAAAATATCTCTTTTCTAAGCATACGAAAAATGCGAATTTCTTAATTTTTCTATTGAATAATGTGTACTAATATATCAAAAATGGACTGATTTATTGCAAAATAAATGTTTTTCTATTAAAAAAGGTGCCACGTATAAATTTCTACAATTTATGAAGTGTATTGAAAAATGAAAAAAAAAATTATACATTTTTCTATTCAAGAATTTACGAAATTCATAAGGACGCGTGTCAATTTCTTTTTTAATTATCCTCCTAAACTTCACTAAATTTGACAAGCACTTTTTGGAAGTCATTATCTACGTTTATGCAAAGTTTCCATGAAAATCGCTCTTGTTTGGTGTAAGGGTAAAACATCCTTTTAATTTAAAATGTATGCAACATTTTAAGCTTTTGGTCAAGAAACTTACTCTGCACGATTCTGCTCTTGATAAATTCATTTTCCGCCGAAGTCTCGAGGGAAACGAGGTCCATGCATCTTTGCCTGCAGAAATTTCTTGCTGACAGCCAATCGATTTCCTGGCCTTTTGTGCGAGGATCCGCCCAAGAATAATAATATCCTTTGCCGTTGAAGCGTTCGTGTATCGTTCCTGAAAAAAATCAGATAATACCACGAATCTTAAAAAAAAATATAATCTCAAAGGAAGGAAAAGGAGAAGAAAAAATAGAAAAACAGTAGCCTTGTTCCACTCCGCATTTTAATCCTTGTTGCGCAACTCGATGCTTGTTTGAAGAAAATCCGCACGTGTATCTGGTCAAAGATCTCTTCATAAATAAGAGAAGATATGCAACGGGAACTTTCACTCAATGAGGATTTACGGCTTCACCTCATCAATGGTGAACTTTATTAGCAATAAAAAAACTTCCAGATAAGCGACCCTTGTAACGCACAATTGTTTTTTTTTCTCTTCTTCGTGACACACTTTTTCTTCTCTTATAATCCTTACAATCTTGTTCATCGTTCGAGTTTCACTCTTGCCCGTAAAAAAAAGCATTTAAAAAATTATACCTCGAGAAAAGAGAGGAAAGAAAATGGGGAGAACGAAGCTCAATCGCTGAGCCCAAAACCGCGAAACAATCGTTTTCTTCCGTTGTGTCAAGGAAACTTAATAACTCTGTTTATTTTATCTCTTATTCTTCTTCTGACGGCGCGGTTTGTGCAAATTGAAAGGATCTTGAAACGAATCTTATGGAAAACCGCGGAACCGTGATTGTCGCGTTTGAAGGTTGAAAAAAAATTGTCATTGCTCGAAGCGATGCTAAAATTGTGCGTAAAAAATTGTCATCGCGATCATCTTTATATTATTATCACAATAATGATACGATATAATTTTGTTTAAAAGCAATTCGGAAATTTGTACTTTCTCCAGTTAATACTTGGGCGTTCAAACGAAATAGCGAGTAAAACTTGATGCGATAACAAAAAATGATAGTATAAATCACAAGATCATAATTCCCTTTTCCGAAGGATTTTTCCTTTTTTTTTCATTGAGCGGTTGTTGACAGCGGTTCAAAATTTCTAAAGTGAAATTGATAGGTAATGGAATGCTCTCGAGAGACACAAGTGAAAAAAGTCGTACAGGTGGGGATTCTTGGCTCGTGACCTACAACGGGAAGGATCTTCAAGTCACGACCTAGGCATTGGGGGATAAGGGAGCCGAAACGTAAACATACGGGCTAACGGATCTCGACGATGACTCGATATTGTGAGGCTCTAGCGGGGGAAAGAAAGTTTTGTAATTGAAAAGCAATGTGGCTCGGACACGTGACTGGAATCGGCAAAAAAAAATTCTTTTCTTTATTCATTTTTTTCGAACGTATATGAGTCAGGTGAACTCAAACTTCATCGTTAAGGTAGTTCTATAATAGGTACAGTCGAATCAAACAATTATGTCTTAAGGTAGGAGTCACGTGAAATTTTTTTCGACAGATTTTTTTGACGTGAAACGTCTTATTAAAATTTTTTAATTAAATTTTTAAAATTTTGCATGCGCTTAGATAAATTAATAATTCTCGAGATATTGATTTTCAAAATTCATTTTGAATACACACGTGCTTATGGGAGATGTTTTTATTCACGTTCGATTTAAAAAATTTACACATACATTTTCACATAAAAATAATTAGATAGAGATAAAAATAATTATTTTTATGTCAATAAAATGTCAAAAATAGAGATAAAAATAATTATTTTTATGTCAATAAAATGTCAAAAATAATTATTTTTATCTCTATCTAATTATTTTTATGTCAATAAAATGTCAAAAATAATTATTTTTATCTTTATCTAATTATTTTTATTTTGTGATAAAAATAATTATTTTTATGTCAAATTCTAACTGTTCATTCTTCAAATCGAGCTCGAACAAAAATATCCGCCATACGAATGTGTGTATCAGAGATGATTTTTAAAAATCTATTGATTTTTAAAATTCATATCTGGACTTCTGGATGATAAAGCGTCTTGAAAATTGGTACAGATATTTATTCAAGTATTATCTAGGTCTATGCAAAATTTAAAAAAAATCTGTCTCAAAAAATTTCACGCCATTCCCACTTTAACTTATCTCTGTACCATGCGGTTTTTGAGCTTATGTTTTTTAAAAAAAAATTCTTGCAAATTGATTCAAGAGCGACATACTGAAAAATCAAAGTCACCGAACGTAACCTTGAGATTCTACGTAAGTATAAAAAATGAATCTTACAATTCTTCTAAAATACTAAAGGAATCTTCTTCGAAGTACTAAAAAGAGACATACAAAGTTTCGAGACATTTCACCATCTAGAAGTCAAGATATTAAGGATTAAAAATCGCAATATTGAACATGGGCTCTTATGAGGGAGAACTAAAAATTGCGATTTTTAACAATAAATATCTCAATATCTACGTGATAAACCCTCTTAAAATTTGGTACACGTGTGCTGGTCATATCAAAGAAGAATTGTGCAAATTTTCACCAACATTCCAACAATATCAAGAAATAAAAAAAATTATAGAACTACCTCAAGATTCGTTGGAAATAATATTTCTCAGCACGATAAGGAAGGATTTTTTCCACGAAATTTCGAAAATCTAATTTATTCGCATATTTTAATTTCCAATTTGAATCTGGAGGATAAAGGTATACATTTTTAAGTTGAGCTAGAAAAAAGACAAAAATCCCAGACCCAGCGTTAGATACGTTTCTCGTGACACTTTTCTTCGAACGTGCGCTTCAAATTCTTATGTTAATAAGAGTCTCGGGGAAAGAGCGAGTTGAACCAAGTTTCTCTTAATTGGCAATGTAGGCGATAGAGGCGAATTATTCGTAGCGCCGGATCACGTAGCCATTTCGTTCCGTTTTGTACAAGCTTTTATATACAGTGACACCATAGATACGCAAAATGGTCTTCGGTTATTGGAAATTCGTCGGTATCCTCGAATACCATGGGGGAAATCGATGCTCGGTGAAAACAACTAGCAATAAACGAAGAAGCCACTTGTCCACCGTACGAGCAACTCGTCCGATACTTTCTCCATTTACGAACGTAAACGCGCATTTTAAACACTTTTCGTACTCGTTGAAAAATGAGCACAGAAGACATTGCGCTCCAACGGCCGCGTTAAAAAATGAACCTTCTTTTGACTACGTGCAAGAATAAAGAAGTAATTGTATTTTGTCTTCATTAGTCAGAATCAACACAATACCCATCGGTGTTTTTTCTTTCTGTTGATCAGTAAATAGTTCCTCGTATGAGATATAAAATTTTGTTTATTTAAAAAATCGCTAAAATTCATTTTTTATATCCATACGGTTTGAATTATGAAATAGTTGTTAACCAAGATTATTTTCTTTGAAGGATGTACTAGAGATAACTCGAAAAGGTGATAAAAATTTGGAAAATCACTGATGATAGAATTCTAATGCTTTTTTGCAAATTTCACCTGGATTCGCTAAATCGTTTAAAAGTTGTAATAAATTGAATATTGTACGTATTTGTTGGAATAGTTGATCATCATTCTTTGACCAAAATTTATGGTTATTTAAGTTTAAGATTTACTTTTCTTTACTATTATTTAGGTCTCCAATTTCAGAATAGGCTAGGAGGTCCACTTCCTCAAATTATCGCCGTCACAAGGAAAACTCGTGATTTGTTCCACATCGAAGTCTCATAGAGTAAAGATCGATCTGTTCAGTGCATCCACTTTCAATTATTATTAAAAAGAATATTATTAATATGAAAGAATTTCAGACTGTTAATTTCACTCTTCAGTCATCCATATCCTAATAGTATTATCATACAGATTCATCGAAAACGAAATTGTAATAAATTATAAATATCGGAAAAACGGAAGTAATTACTTGTAGATTTTTTCTCAAGATGTTTAAATATTAAAGAATCTTTCTGCCAAATTTCATTAACTTGTACCAAACAGTTATTAAGAAATTATCCACTTTTGACAACGAAACGAATTTTCCTCTCTAACAGTATATAAAAATTGATTAAAACGATGAGGTTTTGTTCATAATTTTTTTCTACTATCAGTACACGTAAAAATTATTAATAACCAAGTTTAAACAAATTTTTCTAAAATTTTTTTGAAAAATTGTTTAAACAATAAACAATATGAAAATTGTTAATGAAACATTAGAAACCTATTGAATATTATTCTAAATATAACAATAAAAAATTTCAACTTTCCAACAAAAAGACGAAGACCAAATTTTTACTTCAATTTTTAATTCAGTATTAAAAAGTCACTATTGTCAGGGATTGTACCATCAGTTCATCCTTAATTAATAATTAATAAAAAATAATAAGCAATCACAAAAATATATAATTACTTTGAGAACACGCAGCTGGTATGGGTGGTTCCAATATTCTTCCAGTCGGTTGGGGCTGGAATTGTGCCGAAGCGATCGCGATCGCCGCACCAAAGACAATGAGACCCAACATTGCGGTTTTTTTCATGCTGCAAAAAGATGTTGCTAATTAAAGAAGTATTTTTTACGAGAAAAACAATAAAAAGTTAAAAAAAAGATTCTACAATTTTATGGATTAATTAGTGACGACGATTTAGAAGTAGGCACGTAAATTTCTTTTTTTTTGGAGCAAATATTCGAAAAACAGGTCTTCGACGAGTTTCACTGGCAGTGTGAATAAATGAAGATTTTCTCAACGTTTGACGAGCGACGTGGGATGAAGCGAGATAAAAAATGGAGGAACGATGTTATCGTCAAATTATCGTTCTCGTTTTCCTGTTCCTCTTCTTCTTTTTCGGGTAAAGCCTTACAGGTGAGCAACTTTCTTTAGAACCGGTTTTTCGAGAACGAAGATTTGACAGGGCGGGTGTGTATTTTGCGTCCGGTTGAAAAAATATTTTTCATCTCATTTGAAATTCCTCGCTTCGAGGAACCGTTCTTTTTTTTCATCAATTGCCTTTTTTCCTTTCTTTTCTTTCTCGTTTAACCACGACGAATGAAAAAATGCGAACTAACTATACGACATCTTAGAGAAATTTTTATTTTTCAATATTTTTTAAATTTACAAATGATCAATTAACGCAATTTTTAGAACGTTCTCAGAACTTTATCGTATAACAAAATGTTAACATTAATTTTTTTTATTTTTATTACTTATTTAAATCAATGTTATCATTAATTGAAAAAAGAATTCTTAACTGTAATTAAAAACAATTACAGTAAAGAATTATTTTTTAAATGTAGATATAAAATTTTTTATGCAATTGCACGTAGGAAACAATTTTAAAAAACCATCGAAACTTTTATTACACTGAATATTCTTCATTACAAATAACATTTTTCCTAATTAGACCATCTCAAATTTTCACGAAAAATCACACACATTTTCTACATAAAAATTCAAAATCAATGCACTGTCTGAAAAAATAACACTTTCAATGTACTTTGAAAAACGAACTATTAAATTTCTTGATGCATGCATTAAAAATTCGTTAAAATCGACCATAAAATGAATACGTAAATTTCTAATTGGAGTACCAAATCAATTCAACGAAGACAATTGTTTTTTTTATTTTAAGAAAAATAATACGGAGTAAGAAAACATTGACACAGATATACGAGCAGAGAGAAAAAAATAGAGGTTAGAAAGAAGCGCGATGGGAATGATTCAAAATATTCGATGCTCACCTAACAACGTTCACTCGTGAACTGCAGCACTTTCTTCCTCCAGCACCCCTATATATACACAATCCTGTGCGTACCCTCCGCACGAGCAAACGGAAATCGCGACAGCACGCGACAAGAGAACACTTTTACGATCTTCAATTTTCGTTTCTTTTTTTTCCACAGATTTCGGTACAGGTATGGAAAAAAGCTGAGTGAACACATTATTTAAATCTGGTATTTCCATCACTGACATCAATCTTGAAAGAACTTCAATCGCTGCCTGATTCAGGAACCGATATATCTAATATCCTCATTTACAAATATCCAAATAGTATTTTATAGTATTTTATGCTTTTCGCGCTCACGTCTACAATTTTTCTTCGTTTATCGAAGGTAATAAAAAAAATAGCCATTAGTTGAGTATAAAGATCTATTAAGGCTTCTCATTTTTTTATTTTCCAATTACATGTTTTATTTTATTTTTATTAATTATTCAGCGTTAAAAAGACTTAAATCGTATTCATTTTCATAATAAAAATAAAATGGATTTTTTCAATAATTTCGAGTTTACTTTCGGTATTCTTTGCCCTTATAATTATCCATCTCTCACGAAACTGAACTGAAACTTTCTTTCCACGCATTCTTGTCGTGATTCTCTCATATTTTCTTCTCTCTCTCTCTCTCTCCCGATCTCTTTCTGTACACCTGAGACCTCTTCTGGGAACACGTCTGCCCGAGTTACAGTCTTGAAGGACTTCTTTCAATCGATCGTCGATGATTGCGTGTATGCCCAATTTTTGCCGAAATTTAATGATCGCACGAGCATGAATGTAGTTCTGAAACTTTCACGTTCTTCAGAAGGTACAAAGAAGAGCGATAACTTATATGTACGCCCTATAAGCGCAAGTTTTTTTTGTTAAATACATACTTTTAGCCCTGAACGCGTTGTAATATAACTATAGTTTGATTTTTTTTATTCGACGATATGGGGTAATCTGACGAAGTAAAATTTTTGTGAAAATTGTCAATGTTTCGAAATTTGATAAAATTTAATGTCAATTATTTTTTTCTTGGCTAAGAACATATTTGCTGATTAAAAAACACATTTAAACAAAAATGAAAACGAAAAATCAATTAACATAGCAGATAGTAAATGATCATCTTATTTGGGAATGAAACACACTTAAATAAAAATTGAAATAAATCGTCAATTAAGGTAGTTCATGCATGACACCGTTTTCTTGGGATTTTGTTGAAACTTTGCACAAACCTTCTTTGATGTGAGCTGCATACGTGTGTCAAATTTTGAAAAGTTTCTCTTCTTAGATATCGAGATATTCATTAATAAAAATGACAATTTTCTGTCCTCTTCTATAAGAGCACGTGTTAAATGTTGCGATTTTCAATCCTAAATATCTTGACTTCTAGATAGAAAAACGTCTTGAAATTTTGCATGGCTGTTTTTAGTACTTCAAAGAAGTTTCCTTTAGTTTTTAAAAAAGATCTCAAGAAATGTTTTTTTACGATTTTCATACGTACGTATCAATTCAAGGTCAAGTTAGATGACCTTGATCCTCGAGTATGTTATTCTTGAGTCAATTTGCAACAACTTGGCTTAATAAACATAAACTAAAAAACCACACGGTAGAAAGATAAACTAAGAACAATTTTTTTAATTTAACTGTGATGCATGAACTACCTTAGATAATAAGTTAATAATATTAAGGTTTTTTATTATTATTTTATTATTTATTATTTAATATTTATTACTTATTATTTATAAATATACAATAAATACTTATTATTTAATAAGTTAACAAATTATTAAAAAAAAATGTTTCTTACTTTTTGGAGGGTACTCCATTTTGTTCACTAAAAAAAATTGTTTTTCTCATGGCAATCGAAAATTTTATTTCTTTCTTTGAATTGTGATTAAAAAACGAAGATTTTCTCAAGTACCCCCCCCCCCCAAGGATAAGTTTTTTCACTATCGGCGCGCCTTGTAACACACATTTTCCTACAAATCGAAAAAAATTATTCATAATTTATTCAGACGCCATGTTTTCAGAATTCTTGAGTTTATATAGGCTGAAGCATGCAGGAAAATCAAAATAAATATATATAATTCAGATTTTTACTTTGCCGGGAAAGACCGTGACACATTTTTCGATTATATATGTCGTGCGACCCTTCGGATTGAGTAATCCTCGATCGACGAGTAATTTGTATCAATAACGATGCAAAACGTGTCCGCGATGTTTTTACGAAAACGAAGTTACGTCTCTCGGACGCGCTCTCCGTGACAAAGAGCCATCGTGACGATAGAAGTTACGTTGGGTTCTTCCTTCGTCATTACTAAAAAAAAAGAAAAAAAATGTTAAAAAAGAACTCGATTCTCGGAACCTCGAAAATTGAGGAGAAGAAAAGAGAAATTTTTCCATTTTTGCTCCCGACGATGCTTGCGCTAATTTACGAGCCGCCGTTTTCTAAAAAAGTGATCTAAAAAAAGAAAAACCTTTTTTTTTTAATAATGAAAGTTTTTTTGACGAAATACTTTTTTCGTTGGTAGTCCGAGTGTAAGTCGCGCGCACTCGGAATTCCAATGTAAAATGTTTGCTCAGACGATACCGGCACCTTCGGTACACGAAATTTCGTACGTCCGACGCTGACCGCTTGTTTCTATTTGACAAACTTGTGCTCCGCGGCGAGAAAATCGCCCTCAGGGACTTTGCCTGCGACGAGTATCCTCAGAATCTTAAAGAGGAACCTATCTCTTCCGGTTAAATTCTGTCTTTTTTTAAATTGTTTTTTTACTTCGCGAATTAATTGTTTTTTATTTCGCGAATTAATTGTTTTTTATTTCGTGAAATAATTGTTTACTTCGTGAATTAATTGTTTACTTCGCTAATTAATTGTTTACTTCGCTAATTAATTGTTTACTTCGCTAATTAATTGTTTACTTTGCTAATTAATTGTTTACTTCGC
>JAPYYX010003258.1:0-11675 GCA_030522605.1 Cremastinae sp. B BG-2022a | reverse complement strand
GGGACCGAGATATTTGAGAATGAATTGTGGTGGGTACTTTTCACCCTCAATGCCAGAAGAGGTATACGGTTTAGATGTGTGCTTGTCAGGGGTTAATTAAATAATGACGAATATATAAAAAAATAGTATATTGTGCACCGCGGAGACGAGCAAGGGCGAATTATAACTCTGCGCGCGATGTTCACAGTTCGAGGCAAAGACGAGCAAACAACATGTGCTTTTATGGGAGAGAAGTGAAAATCATAATTATTAACAATAAATATCTCATATCTACGTGGTCAAACCTCTTGTAATTTGGTACACGTATGCAGGTCATATTAAACAAGACTTGGCAAATTTGCAAGAAATTCTGACACATTTACTTTTGCACAACTACTTTAAGGTCAAATATAACTTGTAACAAACTCGGTATTTTTATACTTTATCAATCAATTTCACAAGAACAATGCTCCTAATCCTTTTGAAATTTGGCGGGTACTTTTCTTGGTATTCAAAAAATATTATCTTTATTTTTTAACAAAATCTCTCTTTTCTTGACTATGGTTATCCGTAGCATAATAAATTGAATCAATCAATCAATTTTCTAAGCTTACGAAAAATGCGAATATTTCTATTGAAAAATGTGTACAAAATATATCAAAAATAGACTAATTTATTTCAAAATAAATGTTTTTCTACTAAAAAAGGTAACACGTATAAATTTCTACAATTTTTTTTGCGTTAGGCCGGCGAGTCCGCGCAATCGAGTCACTGAGACCATTGTGCGCGGGCCCTGCAGGGCGCCGACATTAAAATATCTATGGTGACTTGGGGTTGAGCCCCACCATTTCTGCAAAACACAGAAGGTTGTTTAGGCCCAGACTCCCAAGTTCCATGTTTACCAATCTCTCACTGCCAAAAACCTCAAGCCTAAGCTCTTCTACTTCCGGGCAGTGAGCGATGATGTGCAGTGGAGTTTCCTCTGCCTGTTCGCACCGTGTACATGTCGCATCAGCAGCAAGTCCAATGCGATGCATGCGTCCCCCTGTGTACCAGTGTCCCGTTACCAGGCCCGTCACGCACCTCAGTTGAAAGCGGCTCAAGCCCAGCAGCCGGGTCTCCAGTTCTATCGATGGCTCTCTAAATATTGTCTTCGAGTGTCGGTGGCCTGGAATCCTTTCCCAGGCAGTGACCACACTCCTGGCGCAGTCCGCTTCTAGGCGGTTCCTGATTGTTTCCACCGACACCCCGATTTCCAGCAGACCTGCGCCGCAGGCTGCTCCTTTCCGTGCTAGAGCATTGGCCCTCTCATTGCCTTCAATGCCACAGTGGCCTGGTACCCAAAGCACCTTGATCCTGTTATGACGGCCAATGTCATTCAGCGGTTCTCTGCACTTCATGACTAGTTTGGTATTGATCATTGCCCTAGTTAGAGCTCCAATCGCCGCCTTGCTGTCTGTGCGTATGTAGATGTGCTTGATTATGTCTCTCCTGGCCAAGATAATCTCGGCACGGGTTAGCAGAGCCGCAAGCTCCGTTTGAAGGATAGTCGCATGGCCCACAATTCCCCTACAGACTTCTGTAGTGGGGCCCGCTGACCACACTCCTAGGCCAGCCCCCCCACCCGTCTTGGACCCATCTGTGTATCAGACGAGCCCTTTCGGTGATAGGATTACTGCCAAGTCCTGTGCCCACTCCTCTTTGCTGGGGCAATGGGTCGTAAAGTTTGATCTGAAGAAGATCGTTTTGGGACAATAGTCTACACCTGAGCCCACTAAGGCCCAGAGATTCGCATCTCGCTTGAGGATAGATGTATGCCCCTCCGATTTCTACAATTTATATTGAAGTGTTTTGAAAAATATATATTTTTCTATTCAACAATTTACGAAATACATAAGGACGCGTGTTAATTTCTTTTTAAATTATCTTTCAAATTATCCTCCTAAACTTCACTAAATTTGGCAAGCAATTGGAAGTCATTATCTACGATTATGCAAATTCCCATGAAAATCGCTCGTTTTTGGTGTAAGGGTACAACATCCTTAAAAGGTAACGTCATTTTTAGTACCCTTAAGGGGGTTACATGGGTTTCGTCGAAAAAAAGGTCTATTTTCAACAATTTTTTTTATATAATAAATAAAATATTTTATTAAAACTTTTTACTATCTTAACGATATACACTTGAAAAAGAATTTCTGAAATTTTCAGAGGAATGCTTATAAATATTTACAAAAATTTTCACGACATCTCAAAGAACAACAGAAAATTCGCATAAAGAAGGAACAGAAATTTCTAGGATTTCTTTCTTTAAAGAATTGGGAAAAGATTACTAAAAATTCGAATCAAATACTAAAATTAGTAGAATTTCTATGATTATACGGGAATATAAAGAAGTAAACAACAATTTATTTTCATCATTTTTCTTATCCTAAAATCTTATCACTCAAATAGATTTATATCAAATCTCAAAAGTTTTCACAAATTTGCAAAAAAAAATACATTGAAGACACAAATTAAGTCGCTGTCTCCATAATTTAAAAAATCACATTAATTTGAAATTGTATCTTCTGAAATGAATCTTCCGAGCGCAGCTTAAAAATTCATTGTGAAAAAGCCAATAAATTGATTTTTCAACTGATTTAGTATTATCTACTTACACCCCCTACAATCAGTATTTTCCATTATCTTATAAGAATGTCCCTTCCCTTTATGTTTCTTAACGAGGTTCTATCGCTTTACACGTTACAATTATTTTCCATTATTTTTTGATGAAATTTGACATAGATAAAAATAGATGAAATTTTAACGAGATTGACCTTCTATTAGAAGTTGAGTTATTTATTTTTGAAAATCGCATTTTTTTGTAATGTCTCATAAGAGCCCGTGTTAAAAAGTGAATTTTTTACAATTCATATTTTAAAATCTAAACGGTGAAAATTCTGCAAATTGTGTTCACTTTCTAATATCGCTTCAAATAATGCACAGTCAAATTTTCAACAAATTATAATGGAAACAATTTTGCTTACCGAAATTCACCTTTACTTTGCACGCACAGTTACTGTTTTAACTTACAAGCATCGATAGAACCGCCTTAATTTTTCCAGTTTTTTAATCCGCAAGAATGACTAGTAATAAAAAAAAATCAGTAAAATTTTCCGACTCATTCTGATAAGTCGGCCAAAAAAACTAATGGGACCTTAAAAATTAAGATTCCCCTTAAAAATATAATTTTGTTTCTAAGATATCAATTTTTTGCACGAAATATAGTAGTACCATCTCATCCTTGATTTTTGCGTCATCGCTTCGTTTTTTGAAAACTACCAATATGGCCACCAATAATAAAGTAAAGAGTTCCAGAAAAAAGGACCTGAAGTTTTGCGATTTATAAATATAAAGCGTGTTAAAAATACATTGAGCATATTGACATTGCCCTTAAATTTTCTTACCATCTACAAAAGTTCAATTACAGCAAAAAACATCAACATTATCCTTGATAATCAAAATTTTTTAGTTACGAGAATCTTGTTCTTCCAGAAAAAAGCTGAAAAAGACATCTGAAATTTCGTAACTTTTCGATTTATAAAAAATACATTGAACAATATTGACATTGCCCTCAAAAATTAAATTTTCTTCCTATCCATAAAAGTTCAATTACAGCAAAAAACATCAATATTATTCCTAATAAACAAAATTTTTTAGGTTGAACATTTTTTTGCAGCGTACGAAACAAAGTTAAATTATAGAATAAAAACCATCATCGCCTATACACAGGTAATCGAGAACTTAGCATTGCCAACTTACGTGAGAAAGCGAGATTTATCGTACGGGATAATAATGAGAAGAAATAGCGCGGGACTCTGAGAAAACGATCTCTCTCTCTTTCTCTTTCTCTGAGAAAGAGAGACTTGAGAGAGAGAGAGAGAGAGAGAAAGAGCGATTGGAGAGGCCCCCGAGGCTTTTTTCGAAGGTCTCCGCAAACGAATTCCTTTAGAAAGTAGTGTCGTACGCGTAGCTCGACGTTGTATATAAAATCTGAAGACGACGACACGATCAAGCTCGACGATGACTTGTTGCATTGCAAGTGACAATGCCTCTCCTTTTTTTTCTTTCTCTCTCTCTCTTTATCTTTCTCCCTTTAACATCGAGGTGATCCGGAGCCAGTACCGAATCCTCGCCTTTTCTCTCCTTTTTCTCCTTTTTTTACTCTCGTCGAACAACCCGTTGCCCTTGATCTCGACTCGACAACCGTAATCTCCGCTTTTTTTTACCGCTATTCTCCCCTCTGCAATATTATTCGCGACTTCCGGTTTTCCAAAAAAAGCTATTACCGAAACAATTACGCTATTAAATAAGTTTTCAATTGATTAAGTAAAATGTTAAATTTTTAATTAAATTATTTATTTTTTAGATTTTAGATTTTTTTAAATTTTAATTTAGATTAAATTTAAAAAGCTGATGATACAAATTCACTTAAAATTTACAACGTACATCTAATAATAATATTATTATTATTATTAAATTAAGTTATAATTTAACGCGTGATACGACTGATGACAATGTATACTAACAGCAGTAATTACAGTAATAAAAACTCGTTGGTTCGCTTGAATAATTATTAAAAAACAATAACTAAATATTAAAAAAGTAAGTTTATATAAATACGTGGTAATAAATTCAATTTAATTTAATAAAAAAGTAATGAAATCTATGCAATTGCATACTAATAAACTGCACTATGTAAGGTGGCGATGAATGTTCAATAAGTACTTAAGGAGGTTGGATACCTAATTAGTTGTATGAAGTGTTTAAATCATAGAAAATTGAAAAATGGTTGAAATTTTATGATTTTTTGTAAGCACGTTCTTCAGGATCGAGCATGAAGAGCCAATTTTTTCAGATTTTTCTGCTGCCAGGGATTCGAGTAATTCATCTCTGAAATTTATATGTACAAGCATAGCATTTACGTACATAAAAATCCAATTCTAAAAATATAAATAACTCGGGAACTACATAGATGAAAAAACTGCATGCAAAATATTTTTGACTAAAGAACGCAATCACTAATTTCTATTAAATTCTTAACATTTTAATTTCAGCAATCAACCCACCTCAAGGCGGTTCGGAAGAAACAACGAAAAAATTGAGTTACGTTTAACCTTTTTGTATTTTGAGATTTACAGACACGGCAATATCAGAGGAATCGATTAGAAAATAACAAAGAAATTTCACCGTACCGCTTTTAAGGATGTACTGGAGATACAATCCCTGACAAAAGTAACTTTTTGATAATGAATTGTTAAAATTTAGTCTTCGTTTTTTTTGCTAGAAAGTTGCAGTTTTGTATCATGTTATTTACAACGATACTAGATAGTTTGATAACGTTTTACGAACAATTTTCATATTATTTATTGTTTAAATAGTTAAAAACAAAAATTTTTGACAAAATTGTTTAAACTCGGTTATTAACATTTCTTATGTGTACTGATAGTAAAAAAAAATATCAACAAGATCTCATCGTTTTAATCAATTTTTAAGTACTTATTTGAGAGGGAAATTCGTTTTATTATCACATAAGTGCTGGATAATTTCTTAAAAACTGTTTGGTACAAGTTGATAAAATTTGGCAGAAAGATTTTTTAATTTTTAAACATCTTGAGAAAAAATTTACAAGTAATTACTACCGTTTTTTCAATATTTATAACTTATTATAATTTCGAATACGTATAACATTCAATTCGTTATAACTTTTAAACGGTTTAGTGAATTGAGTTGGAATTTGAACAGAAGCGTTAGAATTCTATTATCAGTGACTGTTCAAATTTTTAGATTTTTATCACTGTTTCGTACATCCATAAGATATATGAGCGTTTAAAGTTTCACGAAAATTGATTTCCCATTTTTCTTCCGACCCACCTTAAGGAGGTTTTTCATGGTTTATTACAATCAAAATTGATTTTCATGTTTTTTTAATGGAATAATCTAACATATAGCAAGACAAGTATAACAGATAGATATTATAATAGATGCAATAAAAAGTTAAATTTTATATAATTATGTAATATCTCGATTTGAATACGATTAAGTTTTTACAAATTTTGCACACTTTCTAAAATAACGTCAGAGGCAAATTTTCAAAGAATTATCTTGGAAATAATTTCGCTTGATGATTTTTTTCTTTATACGCTAAACAACTCCACGCGGATGACCATATTTAACTCAAAATAATAATAAATACTAAGTAAAATAAAAGATATTTTTAAAAATTAAAAATCTAAAGCCACGGTAGTGTCTTGATGCCAAGTAATAAAAAAAGCCGATATAAAAATTAAAATTGAACTAACAGTAAGTATGTAATAATAAAAATAATTAGACGCATAATCAAATTGCTAAATATGTCTTACCAAGTTGATAAAAACTTATAAAAAAACATACAATTCGATGATACAATAGAACACAACAATATTAAAAACGACACAAAGTAAAGTACTTAAAATTAATGTATGCCGATAACAATAATAGCTAAAACATTGAAAATATGCTAAAAATAATGGTAATGATTGAGCTAATATAAAAAAAAATCTTAATAAAAAAAATCAGACTCGAATGTATCGATGATTATGCGAGGAACCAGTAGATTATGGGAAAAACGTGTACGATTGATCGTGGCTGGGCCTCCAAGGTCCAGGAAGCCAGAATAAAGTTGATCGACGAGGACGACCGGTGGATTGAGGAGAAACGGAGAGGAAAAAGACGAAACTGCGATGAAGATGACAAGCCACGTTTCGAGGCCTCCGGATGGAAATTTGTCGTTTTTTTAAACAAATATATCCAGCCAGAAATAACGTATTCTTGAATATTGAGATTGGAAGGAGAAAAAATTGATGGAGAATCAAGTTTAATTCGGTGATGAAAAAAATTCATTAAACATTTACTCAAATTCGATTATGATGAAAAATTTGTCAATAACTAGAAGATTTTATGAAGGTCCGAGCGCTTCGCGCCCTCGCAGTGATTTTAAAGTTAAACTTTACTGAAAAATTTAACATCATTATTACTTTATTTTTCATTTCATACCTGGCCCTGCATACGTTTTGTCTCACCCAAAATTCAATAAATTTTTTGATAGTTTTTTTTGTAAATTTTTGAAAATCTAAGAACTCGAACATTCTCTTCACTGTTTTAATTATAATTAAATGATTGTAAATTTCAAAATTTGGCATTGAAATGAGCCGATTGAATACAATTTTGTAGAGTACATCACAATAATTCGCGATCATAATTCAATTAAAAATGGAAAATTTATAGTTTACTGTTAATATACGACAGTTTAAGGGTGTTGAGTCCCAAATCGCAAATGATGATAAAATTCTGAAAATTTGCTATGTTTTTGTGTGGAGTATTTAACAAATCGTGTACAAATTTCACGGTGATTAGGAAGCTGGTTACTGACAAATTGGAATTCATAAATTACACGCGGCCTATGGAAACTGTAGTAAAATCGCAATAATTTTTTTATAATTTTTTTCTTGCAAAAAATAATGCTAAAAACATCAAAAAAATCACACTCGAGGAAAACCATACAGGAAGCATTGTGGAAATTTTTCAACACATTTGGGAAGCATGTGTTTTAGAAAATAAATAACAAAAGACGGAGGACGTAGTTTTCATCGTTTTTTGAAAAATAAAACAGTTTCCACTATCGAGATTTTGAAGTTATCAAGTTTCCCTAAAACATTCAAAAGTTAATCCTCATTTGCAAAAGCAAAATTTATAAAACAAAAATTATTTAAAAACATTTTTTTTACAATTTACGATTTTTTTTATTACTAACATACAAAAATGCGAAACTAATTTTCCCATTAACATTGTTACAATACGAAATGTGAGTATTTATCAATTCCGATAAAATTCAATGATTTTTAATTTTTGGATGAAGCGATAGGTAGATAACATCCTTAAAACTCGATCTGTTTCACATTGGATAATTTTTTCGCAATATAAGCACGGAATTTTATTGGTTTCGTGTCAAATTAACATTTTATGAGTTGACTGTCCGACCATCAACTGATAGCTGTGAAACGATAGTTGTGCACATAGCGATCGAAAATCAATAGAAAAATGTACCTTCATTTTTTCATGAATTTTAACAACGAACAGAATATATAATTTTTATTCATAATAAATGCTATTTTTTGCATACGTTTTAAAATAAAATTGATGAAATCAATTGCGTAAACAAATGAATATTTTTGTCGAGCATTCAGATTTAGGATGCATTTCATCTAACAATAGGTAAATAATAATTATATAAATTTTATACATAATAAATGCAATTTTTTGTATATTTTTCAAAATAAAATTGATGAAATCAATTTCGCAGACAAATCAATACTTTTGTCGAGCATTTAGCTTTGGGATGCACTTCATCTAAGTAAATAATTATATGTATAATTTTTGTACATAATAAATGCAATGTTTTTTGTATGTATATTTGATGAAATCAATTTCGTAAAAAAATAAATACTTTTGTCGAGCATTTAACTTTGGGATGCACTTCATCTAAGTAAATAATTATATAATTTTTATATATAATAAATGCAATTTTTTTTGTATATTTTTCAAAATAAAGTTGATGAAATCAATTTCGTAAACAAATAAATACTTTTGTCGAGCATTTAGCTTTAGGATGCATTTCATGTAAATATATAATAATTAATTAGATACTAATAGCTAATTGGTACTGAATTTAGCTTTTAAAAATCTAATTGTGCAATTAATACCACTTTTTTTTCTAATCTCGTCTTTCTCCTTTCTCGATTCTGCGGCAACAGAAAAATCTTTACACTTTTCAGAATGAATATTCGTCCGCGCTTTGGGAACTCGAAGCGCGGCGTGTGAAAGGGAAAGCTTGAACGTCGAGGATTTCGTACGAAGCCCTCTGGCTATTTCTCTCGAGACTTCGAGACCGGCCGGCACTTTTGAGCATGAGACAAGAAATTCGAAAAATCCATTTTTAGACTAAATTTTTTACTAAATTTTAACAAATTTTGACAAATTGATTTATAAAAAATTAATAAAAATAATGTTTTTATATTTTAATTATAATTACCAATATTTCAGAATATGTGACTTTGAAAAATCAAAAAAAAAATGTTTTTTTTTTTGTAAACTGGAAAATTGAAGCTGGAAATTTTTTGAAATCGAGCCGTCCCATTCCTCGAGGCTCTGAGACAATCGAGATGGAATTTCCGGGACGAAATAGATGCGGCGAACCGCATCAAGATGGCGGATGAGTACAAATGCGCGCGGGACTTTCTCCGAATGGAGTTTTTCGTAGGAGAGTCATCCCGCGAGTCGTATAGGCGCGGACGGTATGCCAGCTTCGCTTTTTCTTCATCCCATTATGTCAGAGTATCGACAAAGCGCAATTGACCTGAAGAATTAGCCGGAAGAGTCACCAAAAATAATTATAACAAATAAAGATGTAAGTAAATAAAAGATGATAACGACGAAAAAAAATCAGCAACAATAAATTAGGATCTGTGAAAAATTAAAATCATGGTAATTAAAGAAATGATCGTTCAGTTCAAAATTGACTGAACAAATAGAAAAAAATAAATAATTAAATAAAAATGGTTTGGTAAAACAACAAGTAAAATTAGCAAATTAACTTTGATTCTATAAACAAATAAAAATTATAAACAATTAACAAAACATGACTCATGTTGTAATTGATTGAGAGTAATATGTAAAAAATGTAAATAAATAAAAGATGACAACAATAAAGCAAAATCAACAAATAAATTAGGATCTGTGTAAAATTAAAGTCCTGGTAATTAAAAGAATGATCATTCAGATCGAAATTGAAGAAATAGAAAAATAAAAATAAATAAATAAATATTTTTTTGGTACAACAATAACACAAGTTGAATTAGCAAATTGACCTTTAATCTATAAACAAATAAAAGTTATGAAAAATTAACAAAAAATGACTCATATTATAATTGATTGAAAGAAGTTATATATAAATAAGTGAAAGTCAATAAATAAGTATAACAATTGCCACGAAAATAGCGTAAGAAATATCGACAAATTACATTTGAATATGTAAAAAAAATTAAAATTATGAAAATTTAAAAAAAAGGTCATCGAGATAGAAAATTGTCAGGAAAAAAAAGCAAAAGTGATATTCCCGATCTATTTTTAATGTCGCGAAAATGCAAAAAAAGGATTTTATATGCCAGCTCGTATAGCGAGTTGAAAGAGTGTTAGGTCGAGCGGGAAGGGAAAAAAGAGCGAGAAGCGAGGATCATCTTCGAAGCGCACCTTCGCTCTCGTCGCCGTGTATTCGAGAGGGCGACACGACCTTTCGTCGGAGCGCCAGGTCGCGCGCTCTCAGGCATGGAAAAAGAGAGAGGTTTCAACATTCCGAGTAAAATAGAGCCGGAGCTTTACTCCTGGGGTCACCATCTACCCTGCGACTAATCAATTTTTCTCAGGGTTGATCTTACTCTAATACCCATTTCGACTCATCAGGAAATTTTTCAAAACATTAATATTAATCGTGCACACCGAGTTCAGATGGTAAAACAAATCGTCAAAATCATAAAAAAATGTAAACATATATGAGGCATTCCACGCCAGTTCAGTCGGTTGTGTGAAATTGCATTTCCAATTTTTTAATATTTTTGTATTTTTTAATATTGCTTCAATTTAAGCTCTGGTTTCTTTTCAGTTTTGCTTTGTCTGATTCTATTGAAGATATCGGTTTTTTAAAAAATTGTGTACCTTTTTTTAACTGCTCATAGTAATTTCCCAAAAAATGGGCCGGATTCGATGGTTTTTTCTAAATTTTAGTTTTTGATCGTACTCTGAAAATATGAAACGTCAAAAGAAGTTTTTAAAAATTTTTAAACGAGATTTACAAGTTTCAAGCATTAAACGTTTTGAAGTATGTGCCCTCATCGATTCATGTCAAAAAATTTAAGTTTTGGCTGATACTGAAGAAACGATGAAATCTATGTTGTTCTTTATAAAAATTTCTAAACATTTTTTTTGAACTGTTTCGGAAATATTAATTTTTCTTCAAAAATTTGGATCCTTTTTGATTTTATATATTCAAATCTTTGTGAAAAATTTGCCAAAACTCTGCAACACAACCTATTCAAGGTACATCTCGAGCAATAAATAATAAACATGGAATTTAAATTACTTTACGGGAATATAAACAACTATAAAAACAAGAGCCATCTTATCAAACACATAGTAGAAAATAAGCAAATTACATGCACCGCCTTCGTCGAATCCAAAACAGATGACAACACAAACACAAACTATAGAAACTGGATATCAATAGTGCAACAAGGCTATATAGTGCAACAATAGTGCAATATCGCTACCAGTAACTTGAGAGGAGGCGCCATGTTTCAAGCTCATCCTTCCACATTACATACTAAGAAAGGAAAACGCCCCAATAATTAATAATCGACTTAACAATGCTATCCACGTTTCTCTGCTCTTCCGTGACAACCGTCTACATATTTTCCTGTTATATGTGCACAACACATCGCTCATCGAGAACTCTATTCTCATAAAGTGCAAGCAATTCAAGTATGCAATGATAATAGGAGACTTCAACCCGAATACAAGGAAGAATAGACAATTAACGGACCTTCTCAACTCATCTAACTTCATCA
>JAPYYX010003257.1:0-11677 GCA_030522605.1 Cremastinae sp. B BG-2022a | reverse complement strand
ATATTTAACACGGGCTTTTATGGGAGGTTGCGAAAAATGACGATTTTCAAGAATAAATATCTTGATTTTTCAGTCGGTAACAGCCCCTGAAATTTTACAGAGTTGTACATATGACATCAAAGGATGTTTCTGCAAATTTTCGGTGAAATCTGAAGATAACTATTTCATGCAAGGATTGAATCATGATTGCTTATTGTCACCGAAAGCAAAAACCTATTACTAGAAAATCTTTTAATTTTATGACATCGGATAATGTGCAGATGAACAACGAAAAAATCAAATGGTCTAACTCCCATAGAAGCGCACTATACATGAACATCAAAAGGAGTTTAATTTTTTCACTAATAATTTTTTTTCAAAAAAAAAAGAACTCACGTCCCAACAGTATGTCCGAATTCGCGATGACGAGTCCTCCATGTTCGATGATTTTCCCAACGGGAAATAAAAAATCCTTCTCAGGTCACCCTGTTCGGTTAGAATAATATTTTTATAAATTTTGCTATATATTTTTTTCAGAATATGCAATTAACGTTTTGCATTCGAATCTTATTCTCAACTGCTCCGTTAAGTTGAAATACTTTTCGAATTATGATTTTTTTTACTTTGTCTGTATTGTTGAATTTATATAATTTCGAATCGAACATTTTGTTATGAAAAAAAAATATTTGCACTGGAAAAAATCTTCAAGAATAAAAATGTATTCAATTGATAGACGAAAAAACTATCGTGCTGGTTGTTTTGACACAAGTTCGAGGTCATAGCTGATGGCTAAACCCATCGCTATTTCATCTCTCTCTTCTCCTTTTTCTCCTACATTTTATCACCTCTTCACAATTTCGAATAATAATAAGTATTAAAAAAACACTCTCTTTGTGTTTATAAAAAAAGGGAGAATATTTTTTATTTTCGTTCAAGCTTTAACTTTAGCGTTTAAAAAGCCACTTGTCAACATATACAAACAATAATGTAGCAACAATTTTAAAAAATGTTCATGCGAAACCGGAATTCGGTTTTTCCTCGATCACAGCGTAGCTTCGTAAATTCATTTTTTCAATCCAATCGACATCAAGACTCGAGAATTTATTAAATATCACCATCGAAGAAAATCGTAACGTCGCAATACATAATTTTCAGGAAATGAAAGAGAGCGACTTGACTAAGTTCCGTCGAGATGAGGACTTGCCAACATATAAATCGCGAATGGCCCGTGCCCAACCATTTCGCCTGTGAAGAACTTATTGCCACCACAAGGCCACGCTATATGTTTCTCTCGCTTTCGTTCTCTCTCTCTCTCTCTCTCTTACACTCAAATCGATCGATATATTACTGCTCCTGCGAGGCTGCGTCCTACCCTAAACCTTGCACTTCACATCGTCACCCAACCCTCCTCTTTTCGTCATTTTATACACGCTACTTTTCCTCTTTTCCTTTCATTCTTACGGAGCTTCAAAATCCACGTCTGCTCCGTCACTCCTTTGACCTTCAATCGTGCAGTATCCCAACGTCCCTTCCTATTCGTAATTTACAATGCGCGCGACGAGAGAAAGAAAATCAGATGGAAAAATTTTAGAGGAAATTTTAACATTTAAGGTGATGTTTAAGAGCAATCACAACCTCAAAGTTACTAGATTTCGTAGGTCCCGGATTTCTCTCTCAAAATCAAACAATTAATCTTGAAAAAATTACAGTATATTTAGGAATTCCTAATCCACACGCGTGCGAGAGGGACAGATCCAAAACGAATTTGCTATTTTCTCAGAGATTTTTGATATTTTAGAACAAAGCAAAGAATCACATCATTCTTTGATGGGAAGAGAACAACTTGGTTCTTTTTTTTCTTCGAGAATTGTTTATTGTCAGAGAAAATAGCAAAAAGTTCGATTTCACACGATATAGGACACTTAAAAGATGACTTTCAACCTAGATGAGTGTGAGAGAGAGATAAAAAATTAATTTAGCATTTCCTCAGAGTTTTTTAATATTTTGTATAAAATATAAAAATATGTTTGTTCGAAAATTTGATATTTTTAGAGAAAACTTTGTACATTCAGATTTTATTCGGACACGAGACTAAAGCAGAGACCTTCCAAGATGAAGAATAATAATAAAAATTCATTCCAAGCACACATGGCATCCGCACTTGACACAGGGACCAAAAGAATAGAAGAAAATTTTGAATAAAAAATATATTAATTATTCAAGATGTGGAATGAAAAATTTTCTGTCGAAAGTTGCAATTTTATTATTGAATTTTATTGAATTTTTTTATTGCTTCTTCTACACTTTTCATTCCATTTTTTGCTCGATCCAAATACTTTTCAATTATTCAGCATATACCTTTCAACCTATACATGTATATGTGTGTACACATGTGTATGTGCATGGTTACCTACACAGA
The DNA here is from genome assembly GCA_030522605.1 of Cremastinae sp. B BG-2022a. Lineage (NCBI taxonomy): Eukaryota > Metazoa > Arthropoda > Insecta > Hymenoptera > Ichneumonidae > Cremastinae sp. B BG-2022a. The sequence goes on along the minus strand of JAPYYX010003257.1, from coordinate 9,279 downwards.
AATTTCATATAATCGAGGTTAATTGATTCGCGTTGTTGACACCTCACACAAAAAATATCTCAAAGATGCCTATACACGATCTGTTTGCGTGTGCGTCGAGTCGAAAATGCATATGTACGAGATAATTTTAAGATTTTTATACACGACAATTTGATGTCATACACTTTAATTTTTATCAAGTTTTATAAAAAATGATTTATAGTATTATAATATTATAATAAAAATACTTAACGTGTGTATATAATTATAAAACTGTACTCAAAAAGAAAATATTAATAATTGAAAATGTGCATGTGTACATGCATGTTTACAAATTTAATTCTATACGCTTTTTCGTCGAAAAAAGCTCTCTGAAAGATGCAAAAGAAAACAATCAGAAAATTAGATTGGAAAAAGGATGGCGTACTAAAATTTTTTATTCAGCACAGCAAATTTAAAATTACAAATATTTGAAATAAATTCAATCAAAAAATTGACAAAATGTGTATATGTATTTCCAATGTTTTTTATATCTCGTAAATAAAATGTATATTTTTAAAAATACAATCTTGGGATCAGAATAATAAAAAAAATTGTAATATTTGCAATGTTGCCACCATCGGTTGGAAAAAATAAACTCTAATATGTATTTGTCTTTATACTAATTTATTGTATCGTGAAGTGTACAAAAATTGCAAAGCATATTCCGATGGTAAAACAGATCCACTCGGTGCTAATACTGCTACTTGTGTTGAAAATCGGTACTAAAATATATATCTCAAATGAAAGTTCGTTTACCAATCTACAAGCGACTAATTTCACACAGTGCTTCTAGGATGTTCTCTTTCGTTTTTTGACAATCTTCATAATCCACGCCGTGTTTTCTCTTTCTGGTGCTCGACTTCGTGATTCGTGTTTTATCACGACCCCTCTACATATATGCCTCTTTCGTCACGTTTCTCCCCCTCCCGATGACTGTAAATTGCAGACGGAAAAACCGTGTTTGCATCTAAATTTAGTTGTACACACGTCCCGTTCATAAAGTTTATACCGTCGTGAATAATAATCAGTGCGTTCCGATTCAGATACTCATTCGGATCGATGAAAATCGAATCGAACTGTTGTCAACTCCGAATTTCTGTAAAACAAGGAGTAACGTCACAATCATAACAACGATTCGGTCGAGAATAAATCTCGCGTGAAAACAGAGTGTGTTGCACCTTGTGTAACGTTGTCAATTCGTCGATACCTCGCACATACACACATTTGGACAAAAGTTTGATTCTGTTCGGAGTAGCGACGATCTTTCGTACTCGAGTATATTTTTTCTTTTATTTATTTTTTTCTTTTCACTCGCTCAGGCCCTCAGCCTGACCCACAACAAATTCTGGATTCTCGACGAAGTGTCACGGCAAAATTATTAAGATTCGTGATCTATGAATGCTAAGGGCCAAGAGGACCCTGGAGAAGATCTTGTTCCCAGGTAAAAATGCACAAAGACTTTGTTTCTAACCTTTTCATCGAAAACTTTTCGTTTCATCAGCTACGTAAAATGATTTCGACACAATTTTAACTGCCAAATTGTTTAAATTTTTTGTCGAATGACATAATTATAACAACACGAAAAAATTGTCAACAAAGATAAATATCGAAGACTTGACGTTTCGTATTATTCGACGGTCTTTTCACAATTCAAGGTCGTTTATACGGAGTTAATTAATGACCTTGACATTTTTCAAGTATAGAACAATTTTATGCGTGAACGACTCGTCGATATATAGTTAACGATAATTTCGTGATACCGGAGCGCGTCTCGTTTATAATCGTGGTGTCTCCGAAATCTGTCAATAATACATGCTCAATACGAATTTTAATGCATCCATAAGCAATGGAGTTAATTTTTCATGGATTTAGAATTTTTGACACACAGATATTTCGATCCACTAGGGAATTCCCCATCCTTCATCGTGTACAAAGAAATCGCACAATCATCTTAACTGTGTAACAAAATTTATATTTAGAATTTTATTCGCTAGTAGCCTTTGCTGGCATGTTTCCTTCTTTTTCTCTCCATGTCTGCATATCTTTCTCACTCTCTTTCTCTCTGTCTCTTTCTCCCTTGCTAACTTTCCTTTCTTTATTTTCCTCTCTCTCTCTCTCTTCTTATCTTAGATTATCTTTGTTTAAATCATGGGAATTAGCAAAGCTTCTCCTTCTCTTGTAACAGGGTAGGAGCCGAAAGCCCTTGCAGCGACATGAAGAGAGCGGCAGCAAAAAAACTCATAGAGCGTTACTTCTATCAGCTGACAGACGGCTGTGGAAATCCACAATGCGACAATCAATACTGCGCCTCCAGCGGCACGGTAATTTAAAAAAAAATTTTTTTAAATATTTTTTTTAGGTAGCGAGGGGGTGGGATTGAAATTCCGAACTGTAAATGACCAGAAAGCTCAAAATTCCGAAATTATCGAGTCCTCATACTTCGTTGGATAATTTCAATACTAAAATTCGGAGTTTTGAGCCTTCTGATTTTTCCAAGTTTGGAACTTCGACTTGGACCCAAAATGAGCTTTTTTGGCAAATTATTTTTCATCGATGCCAATTGCAAGCATCGTCGGGAACCAATCAGTTCTTAATTTTAATTAGTTTTGTTTATTAGTAGAGTTAAATCAGTTGACGAGAAGGAATAGCTGATTGCAACAAATTTGGAATACTGTTGTTGTTTTTGTCCTCTTGACTATTATCACACAAGTGACTAATCATTGCAATTAAATATTTTCATATCCTGTGCCTGATTTTATTTCTATATTCGTCCTTACTCCTTGATATGTAAATGAAAAAGTTAAAATCTTGGTGTCTGTTTGGTGATTTTTTATACTTATACGATTAAACGACTTATAATGCAATTGGATTCATATATTTTTCATGATCTGAACTAAATGACAAAGTTGTTTTTTGTATAGATTAATTTTACCTATAAAAAATATTTTTTTGTTTCATAAAAATTAATTTTTAAAGTATGATTAAAATGATGATTGGATACTCTTTTTTTGCAAAGAATATATTATAATTTTCTAAAGTTCAATCACCGAATGTTGTAAGGGAAATCCATTAAGAAATTCAAACTCAATATTTAATAATTGCAGTTTAAAAACCTATGATGTATTTATTTTTATCACATGAATGATGCATGGATCAAAAATGCAATGACCATTGATTTAAAGAAAAAAAAATGGACCAGAATTAGACATTTCGCAACCCTTGTGATTACTCTTTAAATATGGCTTTAATGCATCTAAAGTATGCAGTAGGATTATTCTTTTATGTACAGATTTGAAATATGTTAAATTTTTTTCTAAAATAATTGCATTCGAATCAAGAATTATCAAATAATGTCAACTTTTTCCCAAAAGTGAAAACAAAAAAAACTCCACAGAAAAATTTTATATTTTCCAACGAATGTTCAATTTTTCTTCTTGAAGTCAATCTAATTCCTGTTTACATTAAGAATAACACCATATAACAGTAAATAAAATTAAAAATTGATTGGAAGCGTAATTAAAATCAAATTAATAGTCATTGAAGTATCAATATGAATTTACTATAGAAGTTATTTGTTCTGCTCGGTTCAGCACGTAAAGCACGTCTAAAGATATTTTTTATTTCAAATATTGCAAGGATATTTACGAGGACGTTATAAAATTAGGAATAAAGTTGATGAAATATAAAAAATTCAGATAATTAGCTATTCAAATTATATTTTCGTTTTGCCATAAATTAATTTTAGCAATTATGAATGCTAAATGTTATAAATGTCCGAATATTTCTGAATTTTTCAGGTGACTAATCTCACACCGAATCAAGCAGCTGCCCAGGCGATACAATTATTTTCTCAAGAGGCACGTCTCTGCGATCGTACGCAACCGAGTAAAGTAGCTCGAACGTCTCGGGAACCAGGACCAGCGTCTCTTGTGAAGCCTCGTTTACCAGTCAAAAGCATGAATCCAACTTGTTCCATTGAAGGTACTGACGTAAAATCCGTTATTAATGGATCGTTGTCGTTGAGTCCAAAAGTTGACGTGTCTGACACTATTGAGAGAAGAGAGCTTGATACCGAAGTTGTTGAGAAGAAAATCGAAAGGGAGAAAAAACGAAAACGAGCTTCAAGCAAAGTTTCTAACAACGATAAAATGTCCCCTCGGAGATTACGAAGTTCAGTTGCTCTCGACACGATAGGAGGCTCAAAAAGTATCAATTATCGTAGGTTTATCGAGCGGCAAGAAAATAAAATTTTTATGAAGAAAAGAAGAAACGAAAAGAGAAATGATCGTAATGAGTCTCGAAATAAGAAACGAAAAAACTTCGATCGCCAACATTTCGTACGACAATTACTCGCACTTGCACTTTATCTGAGATATCTCCAAACAAAGAGATACTCGAGAAGCGAACGGAAAAACTATCTTCCTGTCTCACATTAAAGTATTTCGGTGTTCAAGTATTTGATCATGAGAACAACAAAAATCTTGTACACACGAAACATTTTTGAAAAACTTATACAATTACTTTTTCCAATAAATTCTTTGTTTTGGTATAAAATCGTTTTCATTGTTTATAATTATAAATTCTTTTATCTATTCTATTAATTTTCTATTTTATATTAATTAAATTTATCTAATTAAATATTCTATTAATTATAATTAATAGAATATGCATATATTGATGAACCCAGATATTAATAAAATTTATGGTGTTATTAAAAGTTTAAATGTAAACGTAAATTAGAATTAAATGTCCACAGACCATCTCTTATAATAACGAGAGAAGAAAGAAGTTTGATGTAAGTTTAATCTTTTTGATGCAGGGAAACCTGTACCTTACCTCACCGAAGCAAAACTCCTGGATATAATAAGCCAATGCAAATCAGAGTCTTCCTATTCGCTTCTCATACGGACACTTGGAGAAGTATTTTCATCTGCGGATGCATTGAGTCGGAGTTTTCAAAAATCAGAAAAGGAGGCTTCGCCGCTCACGGTACTCTTGGAAAGAGCATCCGTCGATTTGCTCAGCACACCTGGCGGTGATCTCGATAAGGAAACTGTAAGATCGCTACAGGGCGAGGATAAAGATGTTGACAGCAGCGATCCTACACCTTTTGTACCTCACCCGGATGACACAAGCGTCGACTTACCCGCTGTTCGAAGGGCTTTCGCGGCTCTCTGGTCATTGCCAGGTCAGATATCTAAAAAATTATTACAAAAACTTGCAAGACCTGTTCTTAACCCATTAGGGACCGCAGAGGACACATTTGGATACAATGTTCATGGGCTTTTTTCGCACATCATTGGTCTCAGAAAAAATTCTTGAAATACCATGCCCGACGTACAATTTTGTCTCCTTTCAGAATCCGCTCTCACAATATATCTAGCGTCAACGATTCAAAAGTTATTAACAATTTTTCGCAAAAAAATGTGTTTTTTTTGGTACAAAAATTTGTTTTATCGAAAAAATTCTTATGAAACCCGCTAGATGCGCACCTTCTCAAAATCAGAAAAGTGTCCTCGATTCATGGGCTCAAAGATTACCGCGTTGTGGACCCAAAAATCTAACATGACGGCTCTGAAAATGGCATGCGAACGGAAAATTTTTTTAAATCCTTCAGATCACTGTAGTTTGAGAGCTATCAACTTTTTCAAAAAAGTTCCAAGAATAAAAAGTGTTTTGAATCCATCGACGAATACACTGGAATTTTTTCAGATTTTTTTGGTGACATTTTGTAAATTTTGTTGCTTACATTTTTTGAAAATTTTTAAAAATTCCCAAAAACTTCTGAAAAAATTCCAGTGCATTCCCTGATAGATTCTAAGCATTTTTTGTCTCTTACAACTTTTTCCGAAAGTTTTTAGCTTTCGAGAAAAAAATACCAACAAAAATACCAAAAAATACAAACAAAATATTTGGAGTACGCAATAGTAATAGTCTGGTTTTTTTTCCGGTCCCTAATTAATGGGTTAAGATCGTTGCAAAAAGTATAATTTCTCTTAAAAATATTTACCATTTTTTCTAATTGTTATGGTATCCAACCTAGAACATAGTAAGTGTTAATATTTTTTATAAATGGAAAAAATAAGTTGACTGTATTGGAATTACTAAATTTTCAGGAGAGGCTTTCGAGTCAGCATTAGTTCACGCTTTGGTGACTCTTGCCGACAATGTAGAATTGGATCTCAGGGTATTCGGTATAATGCCATCAGACAGCACAGACAGTCTTTTGAACGTTTTTCTAATTGTCTTTGAAATCCCGGTACTGGGGACTGGAGAATATCTTGAACTTGCATTACACATGCTCTGCAAAGCCGCGAGCTGTCTGCCTATACCTGCTCAAGCGAAGCTGGCTCGAGTTTGGGCGAGGCACTGCAAAAATCGTTTAGCAAGTCTTTTGCAAGCTCTCCAGGAATTAATTACAGTTAAGGTAAAATTTTTATTTCTCTGCTATTCTCTGAAATTATACATTCCAATGTACATCGCACGTTTGAATTTATTATGATTATTATTTATTATTAATTAAAGGTAATCGAAGGTGCTTTCACGAGAGATTACTGCGTTCAGGACGCTGATACGATAACTGCACCAACAAAAGTAATGAAAATTCTTTACTACGCGAGCATGCTTGCCGGCGAATTGGATCCACCAGAAGCTTGCCAAGACGAGAGTAACAATGAATCAAACAGTGTCGATAAGACGGGACAACGAACAACAGCTAATTCACAAACTCCACCGGTACTTGGCAAACATCGAATTTCACTTGATTTATAAATATTTTACTACAATAATTACGTGTATTTATATATCGTTTGAATTTCATTGAAGGATCCTCTTGCAACTGAACTTGGCATATGCTCCTTGGACGCGAGGAAACCATTTATAAACTTTAGCGATTTTTACAACGAGATTCTTAGCGACACTGTTGAGATGGACAAGGATTTTATATACTATAAAAGTACTCAGCCAAAGAAATTTAGTTTCATGAATTATGCGTTTATTTTGACGACGGCGACAAAGACTCTCGGCCTTTATTATGACAATCGAATAAGAATGAACAGCGAAAGGAGACTGAGCATCTTTCACGCAGTCGTCGGTCAGCCCATTAATCCTTATCTCAGGCTAAAGGTCAGTCGGAGAGTTTCGATCGCGACCTAAAAGATGTATGTACTTGCCAAGCAAAAGAACGGATAACAAACCGGAATGTCGCAAAACCCTTCCGGTACATGACAATGAATTTTTTCATTGTTTCCATCCGTCAACGATTGAATGAATCGAATATTTGCAGCGACTCAAATATTCATCTTTTTCCGTCTCTTCGCTTCAAATGAAGTTTCTATTAAATTATCTTTGTATGCTTTAGGTCCGGAGAGATTATTTGATAGATGACGCTCTCGTTGAACTTGAAATGGTAGCGATGGAGAATCCCACAGATCTCAAAAAACAGTTAGTAGTCGAATTCGAGGGTGAGCAGGGAGTCGACGAAGGTGGGGTATCGAAAGAATTCTTCCAGCTGGTTGTGGAAGAAATTTTTAATCCTGACTATGGAATGTTTACGACACAGGTTAAAAATTACACTTTTTGATTTGGTTATTCCTCATTTGCTATTAATTTATCATCCTTAATATATTGCGAATTTTTTTCTAGGAAGAAACAAAGACCACGTGGTTCAATCCTACCTCGTTTGAAAGTGATGCACAATTCACGTTGATCGGTGTCGTATTGGGCTTGGCGATCTACAATAACGTTATTTTGGATGTACGTTTTCCCATGGTAGTTTATAGAAAATTGCTAGGGCGAAAAGGATGTTTTGCTGATCTCGCAGACTGGAGTCCAACATTGTATCGCACTCTTACTGAAATGTTGAATTATACCAGAGATGACATGGCAGAAACTTTTATGCAAACCTTCAGAGTTGGTTACCAGTATGTATTGTTGGCTCTTTTCTGAGTTTACTCTTAATTTCCGTTCGTCTCACGTTCCGAATTCGAATATTTTTTAGAGACGTGTTTGGCTCAGTACTTTTTCACGATTTGCGTGAAAACGGTGATGAGATTTACGTCAACCAAGAAAACAAGAAGGAATTTGTTGAACTTTATTCCGATTTTTTATTGAATGGTTCGGTTGAGAGGCAATTCAAAGCATTCAGAAGAGGTTTTCAAATGGTAACGGATGAGAGTTCGCTAACGTTGCTGTTCCGACCTGAAGAAATTGAACAAGTTAGTTAATTTCTCGAACATATTCTATTGTACATATAAGATTGAACAGTTAAATTTATAATTTTTTTCTGAGAGTAAAATCGAGATATCGCAAATTTGTATTTTTTATCCACATATCTTTTATTCTTCTACATTTTTCAGCTTGTTTGCGGAAGTAAGATTTTTGATTTCACCGAATTGGAAGCAGCAGCCGAATACGATGGATACACAGTGGATAGTGAGGCTGTGAAAAATTTTTGGCGCGTGGCTCACTCTTTGCCACATGAAAGTCAACGTAGACTTCTGCAGTTTACGACAGGAAGTGATAGAGTACCCGTCGGTGGATTGTCTCGACTTAAAATGGTCATATCGCGACACGGTCCCGATTCTGACAGGTTCGAAGTTTTTTTCAATCAATTCTGAATTCATCCTGTACATTTATCGTAATGTTCAAGCGGAAATACAGTGATATCTGGATAAGTGGGATCTCAAAGGACCAGATTTTTTGTCTCACTTATAGAGGTTTCCAGATATCCAGGTTTATCGAAGCGAGTGTCTCACTTACAGAGGGTCCCGTTAATGTTAGTTGAAACAAAATATATCCCAATTATAGAGGTGTCAATATAAAATAAAATTCATGATTATTTTGAAAAAAATTATATATTTGAGTTTCGATATAAGTTTTTACAAACTTTTTTTCCATATAGACAATTAAATTGCCAACACATAAGCAGCGACTTTCATTCCTCGCCAAGAATGATGACTCTATATTTCAAAAAAATAGAATACATACAAGGTTTAAAAGTTTAGACACGCTGAATTAATCAAGCAACAAGATAAGAGTGTCGCCACCCTTTAATCATATAAACAAACAATATTTCTAAAAACGATTCGAAATTCTCTCGAGAGAAGTAATAGACTCTCGATGACCTTGTCTGTCTCCCAGACCATTATTCACAAAATAAAATTAGCGCGTGTTTTTTCAAAATTTTCTGAATGTGTTTATGAGTTATCTGAGGATATTTACTGAGTAATAGAACATTAAGAATCCATTTTTTTCGAT
>JAPYYX010003256.1:0-11678 GCA_030522605.1 Cremastinae sp. B BG-2022a | reverse complement strand
TCAATTGTGATTAAAAAACAAAAAATTCAGCATATTTAAACCCTTGGAATCGGAAATTTTTCTTAAGTACCCCATTTTGCCCCCCCCCCCCCTCCCCTATATCAAAAATTTAATTAATTTGCGAGTGTGAAGAAATTTCATCAACGCGATTTAATTTTGATTCAATTATTAATGGAATATTTTTTCTGTGATTAAATCTCGTTAAAATCTTCCATTATAGCGATTTATTCACTTCTTCATTAAATTCCTGATGAGGTCAAATTTTAATTGAACTCCAAAACCGCAAATTTAATTCCGCGTCCGAGCAAACAAATACAAATGGCAATTTGTCAGGAACGAAAATTATATTCCCTCTGATCGATGGACTCGTGGATACACGCTTTTTATGTAACAAAAATTTTATGCAACGAATAACATTTTTTCCCTATAAGTTAAAATATCATAGAATATTTTTTATGAGGCTGTAAAATGTGCGAGGTATGCGTGAATCATGTAACTTTCAGCTGACGGAACGTTCACGCACCTTGCCTTGGATCACGATTCTTTTTTTTTATGGACATATATAATATGTCGTTGAAAGTCGCGAACTTTTTCCCATCGATCTTCCTTCGCGAAATTTATTACAAAATTTTTCTAATTCATTTTTAATAAAATTTATCAAAAACAAACATTCTTAAAAATATTTTTTTAAAATAATAAAACTGATTGCAAAATTCTTTGTAATGTTGCAAAAAAATGTTTTCACCTTCGTGTACATAATTTGATTTTTTGATCAAAAGAGATATGAAACGTTTTTTTTTCGAATGGCATTGAAATCTTCACTTTTTACTTTCATACGGAGAATAATAAGTGACATGAAAGATTCAACGATGAATAATATCATCGAGGAATCTACACGGTCGTTTGCGTGTTCCGCGATAACTTATAAAAAGAACTAGTATACATAATAATAATAATTATAATAATAATAGTAATAAAAAAATAAGATTTTTATTCATTCAAAAAATTTATTGTCCTTTTTTAACAAGCGACATGATTTTTGTTTTTATCGCTCCGCCGATGTAGCGGATCATTATAATATTCAGGACGCTGTCTCGTATTGTGGCAAGCGGATGGAGAAAAAGGTGCCAAGTAGATGCAAGTACATCTTACTTCCGTCAGATACATATTTGTTCGTGCACCGTGCACGCGTGAACTTTGTTATATCGGGTGTCTCATATTAAAAAAAATAATAAAAATTTTGTGTGAGAATGTAATTTTTATATCATTGAAAAAAAAATTTGCAATAAAAATACATTTATTATTACGATTTTTATTGATAAAATTTTATTTTTGGATCAGATTTAACAAAAGGTGACGAGTGATTTTTGAAGACACGTAACACAAGCTTAAATTAGAACGTGCTCAAAAATCTGAACTTTCTTAAGTTTTATCGAGTCGAGACTGAATCCGATTAGCCTTGAGATAGGAAAGAAACACAATTCATGAAGTTTCTTAATTCCTTTTTCTTTCTTTTTCAATAATCAAATTCCTTTTTTTGTTACGTTTAGACGGATTCTTCTTCGAATATTTTTTCTCCATTTTTTTCTAGTATCGTTTTTTATTTATTTATTTTTATATTTTTTTTTTGAACGTTCGTCCTCGAGATCTTCTTCGCCCGGAGCGTTGCGGAGTCAGGACGGAGAAACAGTGAAAGTAATGTTGAATTTATTCAGCGCATTGCCTCGGTTCCCAGACACACGCTCCAGCAAATGTGTCCACGCTCGTTCGTGTCTGTGCCTCTGGGATCTCTTCCCTCCGACTCTTATGAATAATCTCAGATTTTTTTTTCACACGTATCTTCGATTATTCTTGATCCCATTTTGAAAACATTATTCATTCGTGCCTTTTATGAATTTGGATTTTTCATAAAGTAACAATTCCCCAAAAATTTGAATTTTAATCGTGATTTCTTAAAATCAAAACCATTTTTTGAACGTAACTCATTTCTATATTTTTCCTAATGAGTCTCAAATTTTGATGAAGTATAAATTGAAAATTATGCGAATTTGAAATCCGTTTTCTCAAAATCACGATCGTTTTCAAATTATTTTTTATTTGTCTATTTTTTTAAGGAAAAATTGTTGAACTTTGAACTTTCTTTCTTAAAATTAGAAATCAATCGTAATGAGGTACTAATATCGTATTTTATTGGTTTTCGGATAATTGCCAGATTGCTCGAGTGGGAGTGCCATAAAAATTGTTTTCACTTGACTGAGAATTTTTTAACCTCTTAATTAAATTCTGACACTATTCATCTCAATTATCGATAGTTTTACTCTTGGATGAATTTTACGATAAATACTTCTTACTGTGTAGGAAGTAAAAACAATTAGAGAAAAAACACACGCAAAAGGATAAATAAAAAAAATTTTATTCATGAAAAAATAAACATGGATGAAGAAAAAAATTTATTCGAAAGAAAGGATTAGGATGAAAAGAGACAGAAAAAAATGTTAAAGGGCACGGCTAACAATCGAGACTAATTGTTCTGAGTCTTGGAAGCAAGGCGACTTTCGGTGCGATCTTACGGTCAATGACACTCGATAATTGGACACGGATCTTGAATCTTGGTGTCACGGAAACGTTCGTGAAGATCTTCCTTCTATACATACGTATACATTATAAAAACAATGTGTTTTTATTTTACCTCTTAAATACCGACATTTATTTCTCATGTCAATATTTTTTGAGTATTTAATTTCGTTTTTAAAAAAATTTTAATTTAAATCAAAAGCTTTTATTACACTAAATGATTTTGGAAAAACCAAATTTTGTAAAAACGTTTATAGAGAATAAAAAAAATTATTTTGTTAATAACAAAATTAAAATTATAAACTGAAGAAAGTTTGAAGGTTTCGTCGACACTCGCGAGCAATTTTGTCTCATTATGTATAAGAAAGTGTTGCGCAATATTAGTAAGCGTTTTCCATCTCTTTCTCTTTCTATTGAAGATTCTCTTCGAACGTTCGCAAGTCACATCGAAATGACAGTCAAAGTTCAGTGAAAACACGACCTGCCAGGAATCCACCTAAATTCTACTCAAGCTCGTATAAATTTTTGAAATAAATTTCTTTTTTACCATGAAAAAAGTTCATAATAATTGTAAACAAATGTCTGATAAAAAATTAGGATTGTTAAAATTTAATATTTATTTTTATAATTTCCATCATAAAAGGCATATGCAAATTTTTTTGTCCTGTAAATCATTAGTCATTTTTAATCGAGAAAACGTGTTTTAATTTCTCTTGTTTTACAAATTTATTCATTTATTTCGATAAAAAAAATGAAACTCGAATATGAGTCATGGAACTTGGGGAATTTCGAGATATTTATTTTCGTATACTGAATCTCATTTTACTCATATTTTCCCATAATTAATATGAAAAATGACCAAAATACGGTTTGATAGGATCCAGTGCCGCACTAATGAAAATTAAGAAATCAATTTCGATTCCGGTAAAAAAATGTGACATTCGTAAATCGATCCGGGTAAATCTGACATTAAGATTACTTTTTTTCGAATGAATGATTTTTATCTCTTCCAAATCCCGAATCGATATTATCAAATTAACATATCGATTTAATGAATAATTAAGCTCATTCTGAAGTAATAGAACATAATCCTAGCATCAATTAAATTTCTATATTATTTAACAAAAATTGACAGGATAATTTGACTGTACTCTGAATAAAATTGTAATGTCCGAAAAACACGAATTCCTGGCAGCCTCGATATTTTAATTTTCACTAGCACGAGATCTTGATATCGCGTAATTATAAGGAACGCTAGACATTGAGCAGACGCTCGGCTCTGAAATTATGCGAATAAAAGTGAAAACAAATGAAAGGAAAAAATAAAAATTTTATATTTAAAAAAAAATGAAAATGCAGGGTTGGATATTTTTCATTCTTTGCTTTAAATAGTTTCTGAGCACAAAAGTATTTTGCCAGGTAAATTGTACGTCTGGAGGTGTCGACGTAATGATAGGCTCGATAATAAGATGCGAGGATAATGCGACGTAACGATATCGGTAAGAATCGACGTTTGCTCGTATCTCGAAAGATTGAAAACTTTCCTCTTCCCATCGAGACTTCACGATGGAATTTATAGTCATCTTTAAAATTTTTTATTTACTGGAATTTTTTCTTAACTTTTATTTTTTTATTAATGAAATTTTGAAAATGTATGGGACCTTCCACGCCAAATCATTCGATGTTTGTCAAAAACTAATCTTCCCAGCTGCTAATTGCCATTACAGTTGCACTTTTTTATAATTTGAAAATTTATGTATCGTGATTTAAAGATTAATAGATGAGTCGAGTGATAAATTTCCATGTTGACCTACGTTATTTTTAGGTATTTCGAAAAAAAGAAGAAATTCTTGGATTACAGTTATTTCCATTTGAATTTCAAATGAAATTATTGTTTTCCTGCGTATGATAATTTTCAAATTACGCATACATCTTTTTTCGTAACTAATGTAACGTTTTATGTAAGTATTTATAAATGTGAAAAAAAAAGAAAAAAGTGCATTTAAATTTTGTAGACTCTTTTGTAATTCTTTCACATTCGTCGATTTCGAATGAAAATATAAATTTTTATATCTGACTATCGTCTTTTCCCTATTTTTTAAATATCTTGTTGGAAAATGAAGTTTATATACGTACCTTCTCACATCAGGGAGTTAAGATATCGATTCACTTCCTGATTATGTTCCGGCCTTCTCGCAACTCCGCGCAGATCGGAGATGAAAATCAATCGGGACGTGATTCGATACAGTCCAATCTCCAAGATTTCTAACAGATGTTTGACCGATTACGTGCAATTTTGTAAATCCTGGAGAGCATGGAATGTTTTCGTGTGAAAGATTTAAAATAAGACAATAAAATAAGCTAAAATTGTGCTTAACTGAACAAATCAAGACAAAATTAAATGAAGAAAAAAGAATGTAACATAAATAAAGAATTTCAATCGTGACTGAAATGAACTCAAACAATCATATAGTGATTGAAAAGAATAAAAAGTACAGATTTTTTAGTTCAAATACCCACGAGTCATCGATATTTTTCTTATGAAACCGACGATTCGATCGACGTTAATTTCATTTCGTGCTATGGCGAATTGATGATGTTTCGACGGTTTTCTTCGACCCGGCGATCATCCTTTCTTTTTCTCTATTTGAACAAAAACTTGTTAAAATCGTCTCTAAATATTGTGAATACTTAGCCGAGATTTATTTTCCGTCAGAATTGATATTGATAATTTTACATTATAGTTCTAATTGCAATGAAAATGTCATCGCATGAACCTTTCTTCTTTTTATCTTAAGATTACGAAAATAACACTGAAAAATTAAATGACAGGAAAATAATTTGCAGCTCAAAAATATTTTTATTTTCATTTACATGTTTATTTTATGTATGACTCATTTGTGTAACTTAGGCGATTTCTAAACTGTAGGCTTGTCAAACTTTTACAGATCCAATTCCATTCTATTTATTTTTCTTTTGTTTCCTCCTTTACTTGATTTGTTTTCATTGCCTCCACAGACTCCTCCATAAACTTTTTGAAATACTCCATCTGCTCTTGGGGGGACATAGTCGGTACAACTCTATCTCGCCATGGTACATTATTTCTATCTTTTTCTTGAAAAGTTTGGAGGAAATAATCTCGCACAGACTTATTCTCGATAACGTTTATGATTGAAGACAAATTTAATCTGACGATAACTTTGTTTTGAACGAGGTTACCAAATTCCACTAATGCATTCGAATCATCACTGAGCTTCAAAAGACTATTATATGTCTTTGTATCGTAATTATCTTTGCTAATGTTTTCTGCCCAATTTTCGATCGTAGAATTTCCATCAGCTGACAAGATTTTCCCAACTAGACGCGCATACTGCGGTGAAAGGTATTTTTTCACTGTCGGGTCCATTTTGTTCATTTCTGAAGTCGACCCGAGTTGTCCTGAAAGATAGTTTTTAACGTCGGGAAAACTGCTTTTTCATATACGAAAACCTGGAAAAAAGCGTATAGCAGTGAAGAAGTAATATTTCTTTCATTTTAGATGTTGATCTCTGAATATTGATTTTCGGAATTTTCGAAACCTGACACTATAAAGAATTCTTTATTTATTTTATTATAGTGATGGAAAAAACTTAGTTTTTGCTTATTTTAAACTTCTTTCATGACACATATTTTATGAAATCTTCTATTAAAC
The DNA here is from genome assembly GCA_030522605.1 of Cremastinae sp. B BG-2022a. NCBI lineage: Eukaryota > Metazoa > Arthropoda > Insecta > Hymenoptera > Ichneumonidae > Cremastinae sp. B BG-2022a. The sequence goes on along the minus strand of JAPYYX010003256.1, from coordinate 5,413 downwards.
ATTAAAAGACATAAATTGCACTTACTTGATACAACATGCCTCCTGTAGGAAATGAACTGATGAAGTGTGTTCCGTATTTCTTAGTGAAATCATCAAATGCATATTTCTCTTCGTCCATCATCATTTCGAATTCGAAATCGTATTTGACTTCGGACTTAAACTTAATTTCAGAGAGTGGTGAATCTATTATTAAACTGTATTTAATTCTGGACGTCTTGACGAGAATGTATGAATAATCATCTGTAGCGTAATCTGCCGAAATACCAAATTTTTCGGCAATCGTATCTTGATACCATTCTTCGGAAAACAAACGCGAACTGTCAGGAATTCCGTCCACTTTGATGTCCCGGAAGTAAGCTTCCATCAATTTATCCAAGTTGTCACAGATATCGATGCTACGTGAGATAGGACTTGTGTTATTGATGAAAACATAGAAACGATCAACGGCGTCCGTTGTGTCAGCTGACCATTGCTCTTTAGTAACGTCTCCGTTCCGAATCACTGAAATATGTTGACCCCAACCCAAACTGAAAAACCCAAACCCGATTTAATACATTAATCGAATGGCCTACATCACGTCCTCCCAGTATATTTGCGACCAAGTTATGCCAATTTGACAAAACAGCACAAATAGAAGTTTGGTCCGCATCTTGATATTTCCAATTGTTACATTGAAATTATTATACTTTGAATAAAGTTTCAAGCAGGTCAATAATAATCTTTTTTTCGCCTTGCAACACGGGGTACAAGCTCCAAAGACAATTTTCAAGAGAAGTGAAGACTTTTTAACGACTGGATTTGCGACTTTTATACTGACGATTCTACAACTATTTTCATCCTTTGTTTACGAAGTATGTTCGCGTAACCTTCTTTACTCTCATGTGATTGGTCCATTAGACATCACCTGAAAATCGGATACGTTCATTGGCTATATAATCATTGGACCTCAAACACTTGTCGAACTATTAATAGCTAGAAACCTAACAAAGCATTTTTTTTTATTAATTCGCATTATAGTTCGGTGTGTTATTTTTCGAGCAATATCTCAAAGATTCTATTTTTCGAGAATTTTATTATTTTCGTCTCGTCAAGAGGAATTAATGGTGATTCGATGATTTTCATTCACTTGGGATGCTTTCGTTTTCTGTACCTGAGTAACTGCACAATTCATATATTTATCAATGTTTATTTTTACGTACATAAATACAATGTGTGAACAATGAAGAAATATTTCAAAAGTTGATCAGAACAATTTTACACGTACAAAAGGTTCAAAGCTGCCGAATTCTTAGTAATGCTGCTTTGATTTCAATATCATCGTTGAATTATTATCTAAAATAATGTGTGTCACTTCTGTTTATGTTTTGCTACATGTATTTTATTTATTTATATTTATATTTTATATATCATTCATTTTGAAATAGTTTTGTTAGATTATCTGTATAAGTTCTTTGAATAGTATCGAAAAAGTAATTTCGCAGAGACTTGTTTTTGATAAGCTTTATGGTTGAAGCCATATTTAATTTGACCAAAACCTTGTTCTGAGGGAGGCTTTGAAATTCTTCTAATGCGGTCGGATTATTCATAACGTTCAAAAGACTATTGGAGACTAATTTCTTTGTATCGTCGTAAACATATCTGCTCACGCTTTCTGCCCAATTTTCTATGGTAGAATTTCCATCAGCTGATATGATTTTTCCGACTTCAATCGCATATTGTGGTGAAAAGTATTTTTTCACTTCCTCGTTCATTTGGCTGATTTCGGGATTCGATCTGAAGTGTGCGAATAGATGATTTTTAACGTTGGGAAAACTGCTCTTTTCGTAAACGAAAACCTGAAAGAAAGCACGTAGCAGTGAAAAGATTTCATTAATTTCAGCTGTTGATTTCGAAACATCGATTTTTTGAATTTTCAAAAACTGACATCATAATCAATTCCTTATTTGTCAAAAAATATTAACAAAGTGTTACTTAGACTACTTACTTGATACAGCACGCCTCCTGTTGCATATGAACTTATGAAATGCGTCCCATATTTGTCAATAAATTCGCGGACTGAGTCTGGGTCATTGAAAAAATCAATTGGAACAAGTTCTTGTCGGACCTTCTTTTTGAACTGAAGATTAGCAAGTTGTGAAGTGATCTTCGCTTCATTTTGAACTGCTGACGTCTTGAGAAGAATAAATGAATAATGACTTGTAGCGTATTGCTTCGGGATACCAAACTTTATGGCTATGGATTCTGGAGACCAAAACGTGGTAAACAAACGCCAGTGATTAGGAACTAGCGCTATTTTGATATCCCGAAAGTAAATTTCAATCAGTTTGTCAAAATTGTCGCAGATGTCGATGCTACGCATGGTTCGTGGCTTGTCATCGTGTGAAGTCTCGAAGCTCTTCTTGATAATGTCCACTGTGTCGGCTAACCATACCTCGCCGGTAACGAGTTGGTTCCGTATCAGTCCAACGTGAAGATCGTTAAATTCAGCTAGATTAAATACATTAATGGAACTGCCTAGATCTGATGGTTGCAGATTTTTCGACCAAGCTGTGCCAATCAGACAAAATAGTGCACACAGAAGTTTGGTCCACATCTTGATATTTCAAATTTTTAATTCTTGAATTGAATTTCTTGTACCTTTGATGAAGCGTCAATTAGATCAGTAACTTTCTTATTCTCGTCTTGTAATACGAAGTACAAGATTCGAAGACAATTTTTACGAAGAGTGAAGATTTTTTCCTGGACGAGCAACTTTTATACTGACTGCTCCAAAATTATTTTGGTTCCTAGGTACGTTCGTGACGTTAGAACTTTATTTATCATCAAGTAATTCTTATCGCCCCGTTAGAACTCTTCTTAGAATCGATTCCTTTCATTCGCAATAACGACTCAGTTTCAAACACTTGTCAAATTATTTATAGTTGGACGAATAGCAAAGTATCTGTTGATTATTTGCATCACAATTGGATATGTTATCTTATGACAAATACCTCAAAGCCTCGATAAATGTTCACTAGTATCATTTTTTTCCTCCTCGTCAAGGTAAATCCATAGTGGATCTTGTTTGTTCTTCGAAAACAGTTTTTTTTAACGAAAATAGCATAGTTCGATTTTGTACGATATAAGGCTCTTCAACATCACGTTGGGGTGAAATTCAAATATCAAAAGCCTCCGAGAAAAAAAAATCTTTTTTGCTTTTGACTTTTTGCACTCAAATGGGTTAAACATCACAAACATTAGATATACATAATATGTATATTTAGATATTGTTTTTTTTCGTTAGTTAACATTCAGACTCTAATTTTGATACAGCAGTTGAACAGCTCTGAAGAGCGACGCACGTAGATCTAAATTTTTAATAAGATTTATCAATGAAGACATTCTTAATTTAATCAAAACGTTGTTCTGAGCGAGAGTCTTAAATTCCTTCAATACACTTAAATTATCATGGAGTTTCAAGAGATTATGAAATAAGGGTTGATTCGGTTCAGATTGCCTGGTAACTTTTTCTGCCCATTCCTCGATCGTAGAATTAGCATCAGCCGACACGATCCTTCCAACTTCAATCGCATATTTCGGTGAAAAGTACTTTTTCTGTGATTCATCAACATTGCCTATTCCTTTAATCTTCTGGTTTTCATTCATATTATAAAAATATTGTTTATGATATACGAAAACCTAGAAAAAATCCATAAATGTACTGAAAGTTGATTTCATCCGCTGTAGTCTTTTTGATTTTGAGGTGACATCAATAAGGTGTACTTACTTGATATAACATGGCTCCTGTAGCATATGAACTTATGAAATGTGTTCCATACTTTCTAACAAATTCAAAGGTTGGGTGGTTCACATCGTAGCGTTCAGTTTGATCAAGAACTTTTTGGATTTTCCTTTTAAAGTTAAGACGAGCAAGTGGCGAAATGATCGCTGCTTCATTTTGAATTACGGACGTCTTGATGAGAACATAGGAATAACCATTTGTAGCAAATTGTTCTGAGATACCAAATCTTTCGGCTGTGCCATTTTGAGACCAGAATGAGGAAAGCAAACGCCAATCATCAGGAACTCGGTCCACTTTAATGTCCCGAAAGTAAACTTCGATCAATTTTTCCAAGTCCTCGCAGATATTAATATTCCATGTGATTCGTGGTGTTGAGTCATATGAAGTTTGAAAATTTTTCTTGAAGACTTTAGTTAATGATGATAACCAAACCTGGTTATTGACGAGTTCGTTCCATGTCACTCTGATGTTGTAATCGTTAAACTTGAAAGGGTTGTATACATTAGTCGAACGGCCTAGATCTGACAGTTGCAGATGTTGGGACCAGGTGACATCAAATTGGCAAACCAACGCGAGCAGAAGTTTGGTCCACATCTTGATATTAGGATCAGTTTCTTCTTCCTATCCTAACTTTAACGGAAATTTTTCACACGGACTGTCATTTGACTACAGAATACTTGATCATCTACCTTGTTAACATGAATTTAATATTAACCGTTCGTGTATACACTGGATCTTTTAAGGAACAGTCGAAATTTTAAACTCCACAATGTCTCTTTCGTGAGCAGACGACGGACTTCGGCTACCCCCTCTAAAAAAATCTAAGTAGTGGTGAACATTCACGGTCAAAGGGGCGTCCGGGTCTGTCAGCTCACTTACGAATGCCAGCCAGCGTAAGTTACTCGTGTTCCCTAAAAGGGTCAGTGTACACATGGCGGCAGTATTTTCAGGCGTTGGTACTTGCGGTTTTTTTTACATTTCTCGTAGTTAATCTTTTTTTTGTGACTAAAATAAATGTTTTACGTAATCTAATACTGTTTCAGCTATTTTTTTACGAATGTAACCTCAAAAACTCTTTACCGTTTTGTTCATTATATCCTTGAACGGTACAATATTGCCCACTTTTAGGTGCTTGAATAATTCAACTTCTTCGAACCAACCCCAAAAACACTATGGGCTTTTGAAAACTTGTAGCTTCATCTACAAAAGTCTGTAACCGTTTTTTTCAAATATTTATTTATAACAAAGTCATGAATATTTTAATGAAATTTCTTTTTTTTGGTTTTTTCAATAACTTTTCAATTTTTATTTACAACAGTTTTAAACTTTTGACTTTAAGGTAGTTCTATAGATGCCCCCAAATCAATGAATTTTTTCACAGTTTATCTCTGTAGCATGCGGTTTTTGAGCTTATGTTTATTAGGGAAAGTTGTTGAAAATTGGTTCAAGAGCAACATGACCTTGAGCTGCTACGTACGAATAAAAAATGAATCTTACAATTCTTTCAAAAAACTAAAGGAACCTTCTTCGAAATACTAAAAAGAGGCATGCAAAGTTTCAAGACGTTTCACCATCTAGAAGTCAAGATATTAAGGATTGAAAATCGCAAATTTAACATGGGCTCTTATGAGA
>JAPYYX010003255.1:0-11683 GCA_030522605.1 Cremastinae sp. B BG-2022a | reverse complement strand
CAGTACCAAGTTGATAACGAGATAGCTCGTTCTTGGACGAAATACTCCGACCGAAAGCCAGTCGCGGTGGCCATAAATCCGATAACGTTAATCGGTGGCACGCATAGACGTATAACTCTCCGGTCGTTAATTAGTGTTCATAAATATTATTCAGAAAAAAATATACTTTGGGTGAAATAACAAATAGGGAGATTACAACGAAAATATATCAGAGAAGAAGTAGACTATTTGGAAATAAGAAAATCTGTAAGGGTTATACGAGTGAATGTGTGAAGAACGATAAATGCGGTTTTAAATATATAAGAGAAAATATATTGTGAAAGGAATATAACACATTTGGATAGTAACCTCCGGAGGAATAGAATTATTGGTAAAAGAAAACAAATCTGTAAACGAGTGGAAACAAAACCTTTCAATTCACTTTATAATTATTCTTGGGCATTAAATGAGGATTGTAGCATAAATTGTAAAATTTATTTCAATCAAACCCTCCACGATCCCTGAGCGAGTCCGGCCCCGTACGGGACGTTAAAGCAGACCCACGATAAAACACGAAAAAAATGAATAAAATGAATCAAAACTTCGGATCAAAAGTCATCCGAACTCAGAGGCATAGCCTCTTGGTGGCAGCGTTACCGTTGGTAACACCAAATTGAGACGTGCTCTCGGCACGTAACACGGGTCATGCAACTTACCAGCTTCTTGTAATGTTTTCTAAGCCGATATCGATTAATAAACAGATTGAGTGATTGCCACCCAATCTGAGATGCTGGTGAGCACATATCTTTCGTTGATGTGAGTCTCGACATAAATTGTCGCGCTTTAATTATAATTTTATTTTACTTCTTAATTTAATTAACTAAATTTGGTGAAACGTGTAAATTCATTGTTTTTTTCAGACCTGCAAAAATGCGCATCGCAACCAAGCGGAACGTATAGCGGAGGTAACAAACGTCGTTTGAATATAGCGATGGCTTTGATAGGAAATCCATCTTTGGTCCTAATGGATGAGCCAACTACTGGGGTTGATCCTGCGGCGAGAAGAGCTCTTTGGAACACTTTGAAAAATTGTCAAGAAGCTGGACAATCGATTATTCTAACCTCGCACAGGTAAGTGAACGATTTGATTATGTATTTTTATGTTTACGATAAGTCAAAAACTAAATCATATTCAAAAATAATTTTATTCTTCTTTAAATTTCCTCAGCATGGAAGAATGTGAAGTTCTGTGCAATCGTCTTGTGATTATGGTAAAAGGCCAGCTGGTCTGCGTTGGTGCTAGTCAAGAATTGAAACAGCGTTTCGGAGCTGGATACAATATTCACGTAAAATTAAATCCGCGTACAGAAAAATTCGATATGGAGGCAATTAAAAGGATCGTCGAATCGAAGCTCGTTTGTAAACTCGTCGACGAGAATACCGTTCGTACTCCAAGTTATCATTAATATTGCCACTATATTACTGAAAGATTATTACTAACCATCACTATATTACTAGTTACTATTATCACTACTATTATATAACTAGTTGGTATATCACCAGAATATCACTATTTGAATAATGATATAGTTGATTTAATCAATTTCTAAATACTTGCAAATTGCTTTAAGGTATTACTTCGGTAAAATTGATCCCGTGTAATGAAGCTCAAATTTTGCATACTTTCAATTTCTATACTTCTACGTCTTTGGTCAAATTTTTAAAACGATTCTCTCACACATTTTCGAGAAAATCACTGTTGAATTTCACACTTTTAACACACGTCTCCTGTATCAAAGTAATAAACTGGGCAAATTTTCGACATTGAAAATATTATTACGATCGCTCCAAGTAGGGGACCATTTTCGTCGAAAAGTGCGACATTTTTCGTGGTTCGTTTGTGACACTTTTTGTCAAAAGTATTATGTTTTAATCAATGTATCAAGTACGACTCGATAGAGGAGAAGTTTCTGTAGGATAGTTTTCGGACTTACAGTTGTAAGTTATATTATTAAAAAGTTATGCTTAGTTTAAATCTGATAAAAATTGCATGGTGAAAATGCATAAAAATAAAGAAAGGATTTTGTAATGCGCTTCTAGCACTACCTGTTGACCACCAAATATACAGTCATGTGCAGATGAAGTCGCACACCCTCGATTTTCGCGATCGCGAGCGTGAAACTTGAGATTTCGAGCTGATTTTTGGATATGAAATGCATTTTCGGAAAAATGAAAAATCGGATTTTCGATCGAAATTTCAAAAGTTGGATCGATAAAACGAGAAACCAAGTACGTAGATTTGGAGTACAAGTCAATACAAATCGAATGAACGCGAAATTGACGTCGAAAATTAGATCCGGAGTTACAGTTTTTTTTGGAAAGCAAAACGTAATTGGCTATCACTCAAAAACTAACCAGAGGATTTCGTCCATTTTACGTGACATAGTGCGTATGGATATCCTTCAACTCGTCATGTCATTTTCACGACCTAGAGTAAAGAACTAAATACGAGGGGGGAGGATTTACCGCTCCTGAGGAGTCCCTTTAAAACTAAAAGCGCAATTATCTGAAAATTTTTATTTAATCCGTGAATGAAATCATGCGCATCTTGTAGAGGACGTTTTTTTTCCATAAGGGTCACTTTATAACTAAAAAATCCGTATGCACAGGTAACTCTGTAGCAAAAGATTTTTAAAGCGCTCGAAGGCTTAAAAGGCTCAATTGCGACATCGAGCCCTTGATAAAACAGATAAAACAAGGCAGGTTCCAATCTTTCAGGAGTTTATTAATAAAGTTCTTTTTCGATAGCAATTTTACTATTCTTTATCAATTTCTCTCGCTCTTTTTAATATAACATTGAATTATTATTTATTTAAATAAATCTCTCGACTTTCATCGTTCGATTCCGCTCTTTTTCTCGATTTCTTTAAATCTTTTTCAGCGCACACATTCTTTATATTCTCCTTTTTTAGATTTTATTTGTAAGCTTAATGTTTTTTTTATCCCACCACAGACATTTTTCAGCATTTTTTAAAAATTTTCCGCCCAATGATGAAGAAGATTTGTAATCCTTCCAACTTTATCAAGAATCGACCAAATGAAGTGTTTTTTTTGGAAATTGTTGTTTTCAAATGTGTTTCTAGAAAAAAAGGAAAAACTTTCCATTATAATGTGCGATGAAATTTTCCAATTGACTTTAATCGCTCATTTGCGTTCTTTTTCTCGTTTCTTTTAAGTTTCTTTAACGCATATGCTTCACATTCTTCATATTTTTTTAGATTTTATTTATAAGCTGTATAGGTTTTATATTTTTTATCCTACTCAAAACAATTTTCTCCACATTTCTTTTATTTTTCCGCCCAATAAGGGAAAAATTTATGAATTTTTCAAAATAATCGTCCCTTCTTGAAATCTTCGTGACTTTATAAAAAATTGTTCAAATAAAACGTTTTTTTTTAATTTTTGTTTTCAAATGTACTTCCATTAGAAAAAAAAGGAAACATTCTCCATCATCATGTTCGATGAAGTTTTCAAACTTTTTTAGAAAAATCTTTTTCTTTGCAAATTCGTGTTCAGGCGTGAAGCTTCCGATAGGGTCCAGGGGCGAAGCCCCGGTAGAGGGCGGGGTGAAACCACCCACCCACCGTCATAAACCTACATTAAATGAAAAAGTTGCTCCTTTTGTTATTTTTACCCACCCTCGCTTTTTGTTATTTTTAATTGTCCACATCTTTGCAGGGGGGGGGGGTGACTGACGCAATTTTTCTGCAGCATTGTATTCAGGAGATCAAACACTATAAATCCCCCCACCCCCCTCCAAGGGGGTATCATCCGAATAATTACCTCTGATATGATTATTTGAACCACTTTTCATTGAATCTCCCCCTCGCTTTTGGTTATTTTCAATTGTGGATATCTTAGCAGGGGGGGAGGGCTGATTTCTCTTCGGCATTGCATTCAGGAACTATAATTTAAACTATAATTTCCCCTACCCCCGAAAAAAGGTGGTGTCCATCCAAAATAACCGAAAAGTGCATGATATGGAAAATAAATAATTTTACGCAAAATTTAATTAATTACTGCATAAAGTAAGCTTCTCCCAACTCAATTTTATTATTTCAACTATGCTTTATTAGATATAATTCATAAAAAACTTCCATTCCCGTTTTTTACGATGAGCCACGCTTCCAGACAATTAAAATTCGGCAGAAATTTTTTTTCATGTTTCTCTATTTTTCCAATTTCACTTTACTTAATTAACTTTTTAACGTTATGAATAAACTTTGATTTTTTAAAGATTTTTACCGTTAAAACGAAAGTGGATTCAATGTCCTTTTTATTGTTTCTATTATTTTCCATTGAAAAAATTATTATTTTCCACTGCGGGGATTCAAAAACGGCTTATCTAATTTTCTGGCCAACTTCAGAAAATATGAGAAGCATGAAAAAAAATTTTTAATATGAAAGAAAAAGAAAGATAGGGAATTTGGCCTACTTTTTTATTGACTGTTAGAATCATCGTTAGAAAAAATTAAAATTTGCTTATGAGAAAAGAATTTTTCATTGAAAATAGAATTTTAGAAGGAATTGAGAAATAGTATATTGTGATACAAGTGCAGAAAGTGAGCGAATGCCGAACAGCATGAAGTTGCGCATGAGCCTCGACTTGTGGGGCCTTCGTCCTCGTCTGAGTGTGAGAGGTTGCAACGTGAAGCGAATGCGAGCGTTGCAATAACACGAAGGCGAGGGTGCATCCGTCACAAGCCGAGGTGAATGCAGTAACGACATACCGTTCGGTATTTGTTCTCTTCCGCACATGTACTTCTTTAATGGTTGTTTGAAAATTGCGTTTGAGACAACCTTCAATTGTTCATTGACTTTCACAGAATTGATGTTTGCCTTGGGACAAGATTTAGATCTTTAGTTTGACAGAAAAAGAAAAAAACTGTCATGTATCTGTGTGTGTTTCATCTGAGGCTGTCATTCCCGCACGTTGCCATTGACGACGTGCGAAAATTTTTCGACAGTCGAAAACGACTGTCGAAAAACGCACTTTTCAAGCAACCATTGAAAATAACTGTTTAAACAGTCATTTTTCAATAAAAAAAAATAGAAAGAAAATTCACCCCACTGTCGTTTTAGCGATAAAACGCGTTCGAAAATTAAAGTTTATAAAAATAATTATTTCAATATTGTTTAATTTTTCCAAAATTTTCATAAAAAATTATTTTCTTGCAAATAAACCTTGATTATAGTATCGATTTTTTATAGCTGTCAATAAAAAAAGTCGACAACAAAAAAAGCCGCCAATACATATCCAAATATCCATTGTTAGACAAATTAATATTTTTTGTGGAAACCTGAAAAATTTAATGGAATAGTGGAGAATTTTTCCTTTTTATGAAAGAGTAAGTCTAAAAACCCAAATTTTCAAGGAAAAATCGTTCTATGTCGTCAATTTTTGAAAGAGAATTGAAAGAAAGTCGAATAGAAATAGATCTTTTTGTCTTTAACCTTCGATATCTCAGTGACCAATGATCGTACAGAAAATCGACAGAAAATTTTAAAAGCTTGAAAAAATACTCTACGAAGATTAGCTATCGTTTTTTCGGAAAATTTTCTTTTTTCCATTCTTTACATGAGTAATGTTTAACCCTTCCAATACACACTTCTGCCCAGGACCAAGGCATACACACGGGGTCCAGTGGCCCCCATCGATTTTTAAACATTTGCCCTGAGCAGACTATTTGCTCGATTTTAAAAAACCAAAAATAAGAATGCAGTTTAAACTATCTAGAACGCGATAGCATAGAGTTTGAAATATTTGAAAAATTTTAAAGTTTTGAAAAATGCACGGAAACGAGCGAAGTCGTAAAAAACGGTCTTTTTACAAAAAAAATCATAACTCCGTTAATTTTACAGATACTTAAGTAAATCTTTCACGAAAATAACAGTCACATATGGTAGTCTCATGAAAAGAATAGTGCAATATTGGGTGTTTAAAAAAAGGTATTTATTTACAAGTACAAACATGACACATTTTTGACTATGAAAATACTCTTTATTTTATAGAAATACATGAAAATACGTATGAAAAAATTGGTTTTATGACTGAAAATGATTATACATGAATGGCAATGTGCATTTTGTCTATTTACTCAACACCCCCACAGTCGACACATAGTGCTACGCGATGCTCATCGCACAGTGCCCTCTCACAGGAAGGACAAACCTGTCTCGTCTTACGGTCTTTATGCCGAAGGCATAATTTGCACCGAATTTTTTTAGGAACAGGTTCCCTGTTATCTGAGAATGCCCCGTGGTCCAATCCGAGAATTCCCGCGATTCCATTTTTCAAATCGACGCGTAATGTTGGTTTTTGAATTCGTTCTTCGAGAAATGGTCGAACAAGGTATTGCGTAATTTCATACAAGAGTTTTTTTGCCGGCAACATCTCATTGTTTTTGCCACGGCTTATTACGCTGCAATTGTGTAAAATGCGAGCATTCACGATGGCTTGATCTAGGATTCCGTTAAAAAAACGCATTGGCCATCTCTTCGTTCCTCTTGCTGACGTGTACGGATGACATGGCTGGTCAAACGTGTCTGTTTCGTCTTTTGTTATATTATAATGCGCCACAATATCAGGCTTGCCATTAGCAATTTAAGTTGATCGTAGATGCGAGCTGGCCACAAGTTAATATTAATATTTGTTTTATTTTGGCCTTGCAAGTTTTTAAGCAACAAATTTTCGAATTAGATTATTCATTTGAGTAAGTTTTTCTATATTACAACTAATTTTTTTCGAATTAAAAATAGGTATAACATACATTCGACGTAACTGAAAAATCAGTTATTCATTTATCACATTATCCTACATTCACGTTATTTCCGGTTTATTGGATTAAGTATTTTGTCAGGACAGTTTTACACTACGTGACAACATTGTTGAAGTACCGAAATATTCAGTAAATCTGACATAATATAGGGATCTTCATACAAAATATGTAATTGCTATCAAATAACTATCAATGGTATTAGAAAAATATTAGATACATCGAACCCATTGTTTTCGTCGTATTACATTTTTTGGGCCATTCTAACGTAACATTCATGACATTAGATAGGAAACGTAAGAATGAAAATATACAATTTATTACAGAATACACTTTTTATTAAATGTAATTATCATCGATTAATATTTGTTATCTCCGTCAACATTTTTTTGCTTATAACGCAATATCCAACTCGCTGTTTTTGTACAGTTTTGTATCTTATTTAATATTTGTAAAATAATCTAATAATATTACAATGTTTTGTTCTGTCGCAGTGAGATAATAATTTTTTCTCGAACTTATATAATAGCAACCAATTTGTCTTTATCGAAACACAACGTATTTCGAGAATAGAAAAAAAAAGATTTTTTCCTCAAGATCATAAGATCAAGATTTATGTCATGTATCGTTTCAATACGTACAATCCATTTTGCTTATATTATTTTGCCCTCTCATATTATTTTATTTTCAATGAACATATTTTCTTTGGTACGACGCGAAATAAAATATACATCGTTGATTACATATGAAATAAAAAAATTGGCATATTAAAGAAAAATTCTCAATATCAACAAAAAACTTTGTCATGATAAAATAAAATAGACACTTCTATGAATAATCTTCCGAAAAAAAATCAGTTTTCATTTTGCTTATTTTACCTCAAAATTGTTTGCACTCCTCAAAATCAAAAAATCAAATCTTTTACATTAGAAAAGTTCACATACAAGGAATATAAAATTTACCATCTGGCATTTGGTAAATTTTGCTCGGAGAATACTGCACAATATTTTTGATTGCTATATAGTCCCATTTTTGAGATGGCGTTATTTCAAACGATGAGTAGTGTCGGTTTACTCCCAAAGTTTTCAATTTTCGATACAAAAAAAAATACGTCACGAGCGTTAGAAATAATGATATGCTTAACTTGACCAAATGAGGGCATAAGGTTCGTCATTTTTACTACAACAACGGCATCCGTACAATAAAAAATGCCGTTTATTTTCACCCAAGATGTCAATATGCATTCGTCTTTAATCTCTGATGGTAGAAACTTCCGGAGCAGTTTATATATATCAAGAGAGGCCAATGTATTTGAAAGCACTGGTCCTCTGTTTATTCGATTTGAAAATCCTTCTTTATTTAAAAATCTATACATGAGGTTGAGCTGATGTTCCAAGCTGAACGTGTATGGAGGATTTAAGCGTGATGTTACCACATTAGCGTTACTTTTTGTATGCTTATGCTTCGCTTCAAATCTCATACAAGAAAAATATTTTAATGGACCAAATTTTCTCATAATGCGACCATAATGCGTTAATAAATGGTGTTTTGGTTTCAGCGGCTCAGAAAACAGCTCTATATAAAGTGAGTGATGCTCTGAAACTAGATTCTCAAGTAAATAAGTTGTTTCGATATTTATTATTGGAGATAAGATGATTCGAATTATTTCACGTAAATTTAAATCAAGCTCCCAAGCTTGATTATTTTCAGGAATAAGATCAGCAATCATTAAGCAAAGATAATTCATTAAAAATGACATCTCGGAGGAAGAAATAATAAGAACCCCTGTTTTCAGAACGTGATTTGATATATTCGTAGGAACATTTTTCCCAACGCTCGTGCCGTAGTCGAAATGTTTAATTCGCGAGTTTAAGACATCAAGAGAAAATAATTTTTCGCGAAGTATAAGAACTTTCAATATTTTTGCTAATTCATATCGGCATACACCTTCGTAAATATCATGCATGATATCCAAACATGCATTTTCAACTACGTGAAAATTTGAAATAGCATTGAAAACAGATTCCGCGTTGACTCCATTTGAACATTCTGCTACATCTTCACCGTAGTTTTCTACTGAGCGTAGCAAGCTTATGTTTTCTTTTACTTGTTTTTGAGTTAAATATTTATCTGCCCTGCAAATTCGGCACCAATAACTGGAATTGAAGGCTGTTGTGAAATCACAAATATCGTTTATTCCAAGATTGTCACCAATAATCGTTAGAAGCGCAAAGTAAACGGTATGACACTGACCGTTAATATCGATTACCAGTCCGTTTTTTTCAAGATCAATTAACTGTTCAATTAAGTTGCAAAATATTTTTTTGTTGCCGATATCTTTGTGGTCTTTCGAGTGATGAAATTGCGCTAAAAATATATTTTCTAGCATACTGCTGACGCCAAATGGTAAGCAGGCTAAAGAAAAATAAACTGCACCAAGTTTTCGTAAACCTTTATGAGAGCCGAGCGGATTATTTACTTCAAGGTCATCAAAATATAATATCAATGGCAGAATTATTTTTTCCGGAAATTTGTTTTCAATGCTTTTCCATAGAGATCCTTGTACAGCGGATATGAAAGATTTGCTACTTTTACAATATTTCACGTGTTCCATTATGTACGAAAATGTATTTGGGAGTTGCAAAAATTTTTTCAAAACCGATTTTATTGATACGACTGCAATCTTCACTTGGACCTCCACAATTTGTCGATGTCCACGTACAAATCGAGACGTAAAAGTTTTACCGACAACGACAGATTGTAGCTTTATTAATATTTCTAAATTTTCGAAATATTTAAAAATATTATGTTCTGTCGAAAAATTATCAAAAATATGTAACATTAAATCAAACATCGAATTCAGTTCTGAAGTTTTCTCTTCGCAATGTGAACGATTATATACACTTTGAAGTATTGTGATACGAGTGGAATTATACTCATTGAGCTTCTTAATTAATTGAAGTATAAAAGACCTTGGAAGCGTTGGGTGTGAGTAAAATTCAGCAATGAAAGATGCAGTATGCTCTTTCAGAATACGCGAAAAATGTTCGGCGCTCAAACAGTTGACATCGATTCATTACTCGTGCATAGATCGCCAAGTGTATGAATCGAAGATGCACTTGTATTGATATTTTCAGTTTCACTGTGAATGTCAAAACTAGAATGACTATCAATTCTTCGTTTTTCATCACAGAGTTTTTTGTGCTTTAAAGAAACATGTTTTCGATACGTATAAAAATTATTAAAGCTGCGAGAGCAATGTTTATACGGGCAATAACACGTACTTCTTATTAACGATCCGTGTCTTAGTTTCATATGACTTGTAATCCCAAGTTCTGAACTTAACATCGATTCGCAAAATGCACACTGAAACATGTTTGCATACAAGATTTAATGCGTTTTATCCATTAAGGGACAGATTTTCTTTACCGATTTGCTCTATTTCAGAGATAACCACAGATATGGAAGGACTTAGTTTATCCCATTTCTTCGAAAAGTTAAATACTTTTCTTTGAATCAAGAGCCAAATATGCTCGCTCTCAGGGGGATAATAAGCGTGGAATACGTGAAATATTTTAAAACATAAATGAAGCGCTTTGATCGCTGACGTTACCGAGTATAAAATTTTGTCGACAGAAACGAAGAAGCTGGAAGGTTCAGTTAGACTCGGTCCGACAACGATCATAAATGGCTGCACGGTTAATCCTAGTTTTTTCATCGCATCCACTCGGTTTTGCTGGATCTTGACAATATCTGCCGGTAACTATGAAAAATAAGAATGAAGATGATATTATCAATAGAGTGGAATGTAAACGAAAAACTTTTCAAAAAATCGATTTGTGTTTTTTCTTAGTTACTCGATTCTTACCACTGTGTGTATAAGAATGCTGTCTTTGGTTTCCGATATTGACGGTTTCCACTGCTCTCTATTGGTCCTAATCTGCGCTTTCGACGGAATAAGGTGGGGCAGCATCAAAATCTGGATTACAACACGAGCATCTGCAAATTTTCAATATATGCAGATTCTCAGATAACAAATAACAAAATCTCAGAAAACAAGTATTTAATTAAACTAAAGCACGCAAATACTGTACCCTCAGACAAGTTCGGTGTATCCAACAGCAACTGCAGGCTTGCTGCGTCACCATCATCATTCCGAAGCTGGCTTAATTGTGTTACATTAGAATACAAATCAAACCAGGTTTTTGGATTCAATTCGGTGTCGCTGAGCTGCAAATTGGTGTAATCTAGTTCGATGAGTTCGTGTGCGTTTGGTTCTTTTAGAATAGGCCAAATTTCGAAGATTTTCTCGACTTTTCCTGCTTCTTCGGACGTACTCCAGTTGCACCGAATTTCTGTGGTTAGTTTCCACTTTTGTATCACAACGTCCCAAGGCTCTACATGGCTTTGCAGCCACTCTTTGGCCTCTTTAACGATGTGTGTATCTACGACAATTAAAATTAAAGGTGGAATAGTTCATTTGAAACTAGGAATTTTTGTTCACTGTGTCGTATTTTGTACATGTACATGAACAAAATATGACAAGAAATAGTGAACAAAAATTCCTCGTTTCAAGTGAACTTTTGCAACATTCAACTGTTTATTTATTGTCATTTTGTTGAAAAATTTAGTATTTTCTATAAAATTTTATTTGCTTATTTAAACAAAAAAAATTAAAATTTCCTTATAAATTATTTATTTCTTCTCAAAAGTGTAAAAGTTTATTTGAAATTAGGAATTTTTGAACTTTTACACCTTTGAAAAAAAAGAATTTAAGGGGTTTCGGTAGTAAAAATGAAAATGATAAGAACTTGATGAAATTTGGACAGAATGTTCTTCTATGAAAAATTTGAGAGTATTATTTTTTT
>JAPYYX010003254.1:0-12846 GCA_030522605.1 Cremastinae sp. B BG-2022a | reverse complement strand
CAGCAAACTCGGAGAAAAAGAGTAGCGGTAGCTCGAGAGCGTACAGTTGACGTTCCGTAAATGTACTTGCCTCGAGTCTCTACCGCGACTCTTGATTCGCGAGAGCATTCATGCAACGAGTCGTGTAAATCCCGAGAAGACGTTTCGCTATCTCGTATGGGACGTTTGAGTCCTGAGAGCCCCTAATTTCATCTATTTTCGCGAAATCGAGTTTATTCTTCGATGGAAATCAATTTATCAGATTTCAAAAGATATTCTAATAATCTTCCAAAAAATTACAAAAATGACAATTTTTATACATATATTTCACCATAATTCGATATATTTTTTCATCATTATAGAATTTCATAGAAAAAAATTATACATTTTTAGACAGAGATTACAACACGTTATTTTTTGGATCTGTCGAATTACATAAATTTTTAACTTTCATCTACGTCATTTGATCGTTAACAAATGTCATTTTTTGTCAAAAAATGATTGAAAAATATTTCGACTTATTTTCACATGTTCCTATATAATGGAAAACGATAAAAAATTCTAGAAAATTAGAGGGTAGAGGTAGGGTATAGGAGTACTTGAGAGGAAAATGCCATGAGAAAAAATAAATTTTTGTTAGTGATCAAAATGGGATATCTCTTCAAAAAATAAGAAAAAATTTTCTTTTTTTAAATTTGTCAATTTATTATTAGCTTTGACGTCTTGTTTCAAGTATCTAATTGATTATTTATTTTGATTTTCGTTTAAATGTGTTTCATTCCCAAAGAAAATCATCTTTTTCTACCTCTGCTATATGTTGGTTTTTGATTTTCGATTTTTAATTTTGCTTGAATGTGTTTTAGAATCATCAAATAAAATGTTCTTGGCAAAGGAAAACGCTATTTGATATTAAGGTGATTGTATCGCCAAAGTCGATTTCGTCAGAATTTGTTGAAATTTTACACAAATGTTCTTTAATATCATACGGACAAATGTGTAAAATTTGAATTGATCTACCGTGTAGAAAGGGAGATATGTGTTTTTGAAAATTGCAGTTTTTCGTGATCTTCCATAAGCGCCCATGCTAAATATGTTGAAATTTTCAGCAATAAATATCTTTATTTCTACACGGTAGAACGCACTCAAATTTTGCACACGTTTTCCTATGATATTCAACAAATTCTGACGAAAAACAAAGTTTTTATGAGTTTGCCTTTACTTAACACGGGGAAAAACTTTTGATCGTGACTGTCGCGATACAACCACCTTAAATGTGTTACCACCTTAAATCGATGATCCCTATTTTTTTCGCTAAATTTCATAAAATGTCACCGAATTCGATATTTTTTTTCCTAAAGTAATTCTGACAAGAAAATTTCCATCAGGTTTTGCTTTATATAACACTCTTGATTTTCCTTATCTCGGAATATGTCTCTCCGAGTAAAAAGGACTGAAAGAGTATGTTTTTCGAAATAAATAGAGAGTCGAAAAAGTTCATGTATACGCGAGAAATGAAGCAAATTCTAGGATGTGTGTGCTCAAGCGCGTCTATACGCTCACGGTAAAAGGACGGACGGAGATAGCCGGCCGCTGGACGATGGGTACTTGAAACGAATTTATTAACATCTCGCAGAAATATGGGCTCGTTTAAATACACACGCCCATGCGCGACCTCGCACAGCATCACGGTCCCTCTACCGACAGGTGAGAATACGGGAGATAAAGAGAGAGATAGAGAACAAGGGGCCTGCGGCGACTCGGTCAATATTCTGCAGAAAAAGAAAGCGGGAAAACTGAGCGAGGGGAGAATGAGCTGTTGCTCGCGAGAGACTCGATATTGGATTTCGAAATAATGACCATTTAAATAAATCTATTTGCAAAATAATCTCGCGGAGACTCTCGCGTTTCCTCTCGCGTTGCAAATTTCAATGATTTTATGCGAGCTTCTGCATTTTATTTAATACACCTCATTTTTTTTCAACGATTATAGGTTTTTTTATATTCTTCGAACAAATTTTTCTTTTCCCTCTCATTGAGTTGAGCGATTCAATGAATTCACGAGAGTGGGAGTCGACGAGAAAAGGCTCTTTGCTGTCTCTCATTCTTTCGCGCTTGATTTCACGGAGAGAAGAATTCCGTCTCGATTCCTTCGCTGCACTCAAGAATCTTCATTCGAGGATCACGAGATCGCATCGCGGCTTATCAGTACCCAAGTATTTAGAGGATTCCCATCCAAAGCGAGTCACGATAACATTTTTTTTTTTTACTTTTTGTTAAAAGTATTTTATCATTTTTCATATTATACATTCATGTACGGTGTTGATGAAAAAAAATATTGTGAATGGCTCGAGATAAGCGACAAGTGAATTCATCAAAATGAATATATCAGATAAATTTCATGATAATTTCGATAAGAATTAATGAAACAACAATTTCCGAGATGAATCAACAAAAGTATTGATAAAATGATAATTAACAAAGAGACGGAAAAAATTGAAAAAAAAATGGTTAAGGATGAACTGGAGGTAGAATCCCCCTAGCAAAAGTAACCTTTCCATACTGAATTCTGAAATTTCAGTTTCTGTTTTTCTGTTAAGAAATAGAAAATTTTTTATCTTTTTCATATATTTCGAATGATAGTCAATAGGTTTTTTATGTTTCAACAATTTCCTTATTATTTAGTGTTTAAACAATTAAAAAACAAACATTTTAGAACTCGGTTATTAGCGTCTTTCGTTTGAACTGGTAATAGAAAAACATTATAAACAAAAATCTTATAGTTTTAATTCATTTTTACGTACTGTGGAAGAAGAAAGGAAAATTCGGTTTGTTGTCATAAGTACATAATTTCTTAAAAACTATTTTATACAAGTTAATGAATTTTGGCAGAAAGGTACTTTAATAGAATTTTAAAAAAATTTAAATAGAATTTGTAATTATAAAAATTTTAAAAACGTTCTTTAAAAGAAAAAACTTCCAAGCGTTTCCAATGAATCTGCATGAGAAATACGTATATAATATTCAATTTATTATAACTCTCAAACGATTTAGTGAATCGAGTTGAAATTTGCACAGAACCATTTTGCAGTTCTATTATTAGCGACTAGTCAAATTTTTCGATTTTTACCACCATTTCGAGTTATCTCCAATACATTCTTAAATATTAAAGTGATTCAACTGTTTCGAATCGAGTGAAAAAATGTTTTTCGAACATGAAATGAGGAAGGAATTGATAAAAGCGGATGAATTTTCGATTGGGAAAAGGCCGGCAGATGGGCGAAAAGTTGCGCGTAACATTCCCGGGTATTCGCATCAACACGTACGTGCGGAGCCGAGAAGGCCAATTACAGGAGTGCCTTAACGAGCTGCGGAAATCTTGAATCCGTTACGCCAGGATAAGCGTGAAAGAGGATACGATAAAGATATATTTCGTTATTTTGTTCTCATCGTGCTTTCAAATTGTTACGAGCTTACGAGTGTATCGCAAAATCCGGAGAGAGAGAAGAAAAATCATAACCACTTCCGATAAATAATTACCAATTAAGAAACACACGCGAAGTAATATCGATATCGTATACAATTTTCTCGAATCTTTAGGCTTCTGCTCGATTCTTCACTCTGCAATAACTATAATAAAAATAATGATGACAAAATTATCGTCCTTATTATTGTTATTATTATGATTATTGTGTTGAAATAAGTAGTTCCTTGGAGTCGATGCTATTTTTATTCTCGGTTGCCCGCGAGTGTACGTTGGGATGAATACTCACCGATATGCGTGTTGGATCCATGCACGAGGAAAGAAAACGCAGCGGCGCAGATCGAAGTTGAAGTGGAAATTCGCGAGTCATCGAAGCAATTCGATTTAATTGAGTTTCGACTTGTTGCGAGCAAACTCTCCGGGGCTCCTCTTCTCTTTTTATTCCCAGAGCTTATCTGCGATAGCTATCGATAATATACGTATACGAGATCTCGTGTGTCTTTTTCAGGGATGAAGCAGAGGTAACCAGGAATATAGAGACGGTAAATAGGTTGGAGATGGCGAGGAGCTCTCACCGACTGCACAGTAATTCATCGGTATTAATCTCAGGACGTTATAACTCTCTCTCTCTCTCTTTCTTCTACTCTCACTCGAATGCGAAAGCAATTATCACAAGTTCCACGAGGCATTATAATGAGAAAAATAGCGAAGAATCCCATTACCCGGACCAGAGAGTAGACCGTCAATTTTTATTATGCGCGCACCTATTTCGCTTTCAGCATATTTATCGGTGGAACGGAAGAGCGTGATAAAAATTTCGCAATATCTGCATGCACGTACGATGAAACGTTAATAGAAATAATCGATCATCGGAGAGTGAGAAATAAATTGCTCGTCATTAACACGTGTTCGAGATACGATTATATAGAAATTAGGTGAGTGAGCGGTAGCTCCGCGATGAGGGTAGGTAGAAAAAAAAACATATCGCGAGTTTTTATCGCGATTGATGAGAGAGAGAGAGAGAGAGAGGAAAAAAATCTCGACAAGATTCTCGCGTTATAAAGCGCGAAAAATAAAATAAATTGGCGAACGTCGCCCGGTGAATTTAGGGTCAAAGAGTTGAGATATACACTTCGCTGCGTGTGTATTTCTCGATAGGAAATAATTGATGGCGACGGTGGAACTAAATTTTCAGGCTAAAAGGAATTGTATAAGCATGTGAGGGGGTTGTACGTACGTTTCGAGACACGACGTGATAAAACGTGGGCGAGAGAGGCCTCGGAGACATGCTCGGGAAAACACGTGGATCGCGCACCGACGATCCTTCTTCCTCGCGCTCTTCCCCACCCCCTCCAGTATTCTCCTTCCCTAAATATCTATATATTTATCTATAAATTCTCGTGTAAAATGTGTCTCGAGAAAAAAAACTTCATCATATCCTGCGCTCGTCCGGTCGAGCATCAGCGTTAAAAGGTAGTTCGATCGCAAAAATTGCGTTTATTTAAAAAAGAGAGAAGTCATTCTTCCGTTTAGTTTTTTAGTTATTCGATTTTGAAGTTTTGTGATTCTTCCATTTACATGCGTGTTAAACGCGGTGAAAAAATACGTTTTTCAAAATAACTCCAAAACGGTATTTACCATTTTCACAGAAAAAATGAGATGTTAGAGTGGTTCGCAATAAATATTCAGAAAAAAAATGAGCTTGGTCTATCGTCTAGTTTTGAAAAAAAAAAATATTTAGTGAAAATCATACACTTATTTCGATGAGAGAATTTTCAAGGTTCGCAAAATGATAACGCGAAAATTTCGTAAAATATACCCACCATATTTACGTCTTTTTCATCGATGAAATTCTTAAAATTTATATCAAAATTGCAAAAAGGGGCTCCCTCACGATATTATACGACACCCAACGATTAAACTACCTTAAAAACAATAACGAAATTTTTCATCATATTTGATAAAAATGTATCATTTTCTCATTCTAATAGGTGCATGATATCTGATGTTATCTTTGTTAAAGAAATGATGTTAATGCTCGATTCTACTCGGAGTGAAGCATGCCCGCGCGATGTTGTGTATATGGGAACGAAGAACGAGGAAAGTGGTCGCGTGCGCGGCACACCCGCAGGCTTTTCTTCGCCTCTACTCGTCGCGTCGTCTCTCCGGTGAATCGGGAACGCGAGAGAAAAGTCTCGAAAAGCCGTAAATCTCGTGCTTTAATGGTCCCTCTTCTCTAGATTCTTGAAACTTTTATCCTCCACGCGCGCTCCCTTCGCAACTAAGGATCTAGGAATATAATTTTGCCGGAGGCAACGAGACACCGTTCAACATTATTTCATTGCCGATAAAATGATAGTGCTCGATTTAAAGAATATTCCCGCGTAAAAATAATAAAGAGAAAGATTTTTTCAAGCTTTTGAATCACGATCCGTTCGAATCCTTTGTTCGAATGAGCATCCTCCGCACTGAGAAAAAAAATAGTTGATCCAACAAAATACATAATACATTTAGTTGACACTTATTTGATTGATTCAACGTCAAGAAATTAAAAATATACACTTATTTATGCAATTAAATTGAATCTACTGTTGGCCCAAAGAAATAATTCACTTGACTTCATTTTGTTGAATCAACTTGCGATAAGTGAAATGTAACTTGTTGCGATACATTAAATTAACTGAATAATTTGTATTCAGATCGACAAAAAATCCTTGAAAAAATATTGGAGTTGAAGTAACTCAATTTTTAGTTGGACGAACATTTTCGTCAGCTGAACGATACCTATACAATAAATAATAATTGATCAAATATACACTGCATGACCACAATAAAATATATCCGTCGGAGATAATTGCGAAAATATTTTGTATTTCGAAAAAATTCGCCAGAAATTAAGGATCCATGCCCAGTCAAATCCGCATTAAATTTACTCGTATTCTCCAACTGATTGTTATATAACATATCAATGATGAATAGATTTTTGATTGATTGAAATTAATTATGTATAGGAAATCAGGATGAGAAAATTTATATTAACAATCGTTAGTACCTCATTTGATTACTTTTCGCTCTCGGGAGAGAGTCGAATTCTTCTCGTTTTATTGAGTTTTCTCAACAAAAATACCCTGGCAATCTCCGTTTTTTTTGTTTACAAAAGTAACAGATATGTGAAGTGTTAAAAATTATGTTTTTTAATTTCTTTATATAGAGTTTGCGAGGGCAAAAATTTAGTGAAAACTTTCAATGTTTCAAAATTTGATATAATTTTAATATCAAATAGTTGTTTATTTCCTAAAAAACATTAATTCGGTGATTTGAAAACTCATTTAAGCAAAAATAAAAATTAATAAACAATTAACATAGAAGATTTTTTGATAATAAAAAATATTTAAGCAAAAGTTTAAATAAATCGTAAATTAATGACTTGAAATAAAATGTCAAAGCTAATAATAAGTTGACAAATTATGAAAAAATTTGTTTTTTTCACTTTTTGGAAGGGTGCCCGATTTTGTCCGCCAAAAAAAATTTTTTTCTCGTAGCCAGCTGAAAATTTTATTTCTTTACTTTAATCATGATCTAAAAAAAACACAAGATTTGGCATATTTAAACCCTTGGAATCGTAATATTTTCTCAAGTAATCCTCCCGCCCCTACCATATGTAACACATTTCATTTTCTTATTTTCTTTCGTATCAAACGACTTCCAATACAAATAACATGCAATTAGATAAGATTTTGAACATTCATTATTTTAATAAATAATCCGGCTGAGTAAACTTTTTTTAAATCGACGCGGAATCGTCCATTCTGCAATATGTAACTTTAAATTGAATGTTCTAAGTAATAATTTGCTATTTTCGACATAGATCCTTAAACGCGTGTAAACATTTTAATTTTTCTAATACCGCACGTATAGATGTTGAAACAATTATTTTTAGCGATGTAAGCGCGCACTCACTCGAAAGTAATTGGTAAGAGATCTTGTTTCGTGTATAATTGATCGAATAACAATCGAGCTCAGTTCGTATTCTTGTTCGCGATGTATAACGAGAGAATATATCCTCCCGGGTTATATTTTATCGCTCTTTCTCTCCACTTTGGTATGCCCTCGATCTATTGTACATATTTGCTGCTCCGTTTTATATACACTTTGTGTAGATCACTCGTCGGTTAGTGAGGGATTTACACGCTTAACTGTATATAGAGTTTATTATTCTTATTTATTGCCTCGCTCGATTTGTATCATCCTTTATTTATCGTTATACTCGAATTTTATTTCTCTCTCTTCTTCGATATTTTCTTCGTTACATTGTAATCTGGTATCTCGCGCACGCCAGGCGTTGATCGACTTTATTCCGAATCACCCTGAGCACGATTTATTCAAAATTGAGACGTTCGTCTAATTAAAAGTTTCAAAACCTATATTTCATTACGAAGTTTCACGAATGCACAATTATTTTCCTCCACCGACAGCTTTTTTTTTAAATTTCGTATAAATGTAAGAAAATTCTAGATTTAGTGTTTCATTTAACACGAGATCATCGTTGGGGCAGGATTGGGGTTTCTATGCGGCATGTGCCTGGCAATTCGATAATCGCAATGCCCTTAGAAATCCCAAAAATGTTCAACGCTCCGTCATCGTGCCGATTCTCGTACTTCGAACGTTAATTCTATTTCATTGTAAACATTAAAACCCTCTTGTATCCGATAGTACCTACACGCAAATTGTTGATTCATTAATCATTTTCTATATAAATTATTTATTGTCAGTTAAAATGCACTCACGGTCCTGCAATGCTTGTCGATCAGACGCATCCTCGGTGGAGCAACTGCATTCCCGCGCAGAGGAGTGCTCGTATCGTTTGGCCGTTCAGTACGGCGATCGAGGACGTTACGCAACATCACACTAATTTTTATTTTTTCTTCACTTGTAAATTATTAAAAAACTACGAAGAATATTAATTTATAAGAATTTGTCCATTTGTTAATTATTAAAAAACAACGAAGAATTTTAATTTATAAGAATTTGTTCATTTGTAAATTATTAAAAAAACAACGAAGAATATTAATTTATAAGAATATCATATTATAAATAAAATGCGAAGGAATACTTTGTAAGAGCCTGCTCACAGAAGTCACGAAAATAACTGACGACAATTCGAACTAATGATCCATGCTCGAGTAGAGAAACAATAAGAATAATACGAATCAAAACAAGGATGACCTGCGTTTTGAATTCGACCCTCGCGTATCCAAGATCCAAACATTTTCAATGTGTAAGACAGCCTTCATATGTGTCATCTTTTAAATGTAAACAAAATCTGGAGAACGAGAATTTATTTCAAAATTATATTTTTGTCACCTTTAAGGATGAACTGGAGATACAGTCCCTGACAAAAGTGACTTTTCCATACTGAATTGTTAAAATTGAATTGTTGTTTTTTTGTTAGAAAATTGCCGTTTTTTATTGTGATATTTCGAATGATACTCTACAGCTTTATAATGCTTCATCGACAATTTTGTATTATTTATTGTTTGAGGAATTGAAAATAAAAAATTTTAGAGTAAATTTAGTTTTAACCAAATTTTACGTACTGTTGAAGAGAAGCATTCGTTTTGTTGTCATAAGTCGATAATTTGTTAAAAACTATTGAATACAAGTTAACGAAATTTAGCGGAAAGATTCTTATATATTCGAACATCTTGAAAAAATTGACAAGCAATCGCTACTGGTTAGAATCACGTAAGTTCGTTGAAGCGCGATTCTGCTTTTTTTATGAAATTGTGGATTTTCTTCAAAATACTCAGTGACGCTACCGTTCGATATTCGATATTCATAATTAACACGTTTTTTTATTATAATTTTGTTTTCGATCAATTTGCATAAGAATACGTACAATATTCATTTTATTATAACTTTTGAACGATTTCGTTAATTAAGTTGAAATTTGGAGAGAATCTTTATTAGAGCTCTATTATCAGTGACTGGTCAAATTTTCAGATTTTCACCACTATTTCCAGTTATCTCCAGTACATCCTTAATATTTAGACACAGTAGAATTTCTTCTATTCGTCGCTAATTTTATAGTGAAAAATAAATATTTTCATTATTTTAACGAATTGCACGCAACGAAAAAAGTTTTCATGTATCCTTTATTCTATCGCTCAGCACACACACTTTTTTCTTTCCTTTATAATGTTTTTTAAAGATAAAGATATTTCTTTTGCACACATCTTTGGAAAATACATAAATAGCAATCTGGAAATTTGTAAACTGAGAAAACATCATTCTCTCGCACTAATTTCACACTGGACGATAAAGTACTATACATCCCAACTCCGAATAATATTTATTTTCTTTATTTATTGTTCCTCAAATTTCGATGACCTGTATGAAGAGACAATTTTCATATTTTTTGATGTAGTGTAATGTATGCTCAAGCCATGTTAATCGTTGACTCAAGTGTTTCTCGAATTATTAAAATTGTCTTCGAAAATATCTTAGCAAGAGCGTTCGTTATCGAACTGCCTGAAAGCGAGATTGTTGAAATTTTCGAATACATGATAAAGTTGAGATTTCGGACTCGTCCAGCGGAGAAAACCCCAATACGTCGTTTCATCGAAAAATATACAATTTTCGAAGAAAATGACTTTCGTGTTGTTCTCCTTTCATCATCGAGTGTTGAATGTAATGTGATTGTCTTATGTCTATCGAAAATATTGAAAAACTTTCAGAAATAGTACATTTTTTTTGCATCTGTCTCTCTCACGCTCCAATAAGTCAAACATCACCTTGAATATGATAAATATTTAAGTAAACGGCAAAGTATCAACTTCGTCAATTATTTTCACAAGATCTATCGATAATGTCTTTTTCTCCGAGACATTAACCGACTTCGGGAATAATTTTTCCAAAAACAAAAAGTCACAAATAATGTTGATTTTTGTCATTTTGTTGCTCTATGAGATGATTCCGATGTATCACATGGCGCGTGCATTAATGCAGGAGAGAAAATTGTAAAAAAAAACAACTAGGTATCTAAAAAAAAAATGCACCCTTTGTGCTACTAATCTGAGCAGTCTATAAGTAATTTTCGTTCTTATTACCTCATTTTAGATATTCTTTGCTCATAGATAAACACGATTTTTTGCATTTTATACTCTTTGAGAATATTTATAGTTTATCTCGATTACAAAATAGATTTTGTCTTTACTCTCTAGGCACGAGGAATGTTTTTCGTACGAATTGGTCGATCATTTATGATTTTATCGTCTTTATTTTACAAATCGTCTCAACCGCATGTATTCAGTCATCACTCGCAAAAGCGATATTCCGGTGTTTATACCGCTGTCGTGACGATTCTGGCAGATTTTTCAAAAAAATCTTTCATTCCCAAGTCGCGTTTTCAGCGAATGGCTTGTTCGTTGCATCATCATTATTCCCGGCATTCGAACTCCCGACGACAATCTTTCGCTTTTGTCGTTTTTTACCTGCACAGAAGAAAAAAATAAAGAGAGTGATTTGGAATTGTCATGTATTTCGTTAAGATGCGTGCTGAGAGATCCGAGAGATTCACAAATTGGTGGTGATACAAATAAGAAATGTCTGCGTGTGCATACATGTATTAATGCGCGCGCGCGTGTGTGTTAATTTTTTTTTTCTGTTCGTTCTTGGACACTTGTTTCGCACAAACTCAATTATCGAGTGATCCCTTTCCTCGGGTCCGGATGGCGCGTTTTCTTGCTCGAGACAACGCGAGGACAGGATTACGAAACGACAGAGACGAAGCGAGTCCCATCTCTCCCTCTCTCTCGCTCGTGATTGGATTTCAATGCCGGCAGGCATTTCCTGTCGTCGGTAACGAACCGTTAACGTTTTACGTAAATATACATTTAGATTATTAATCGATTAATCAGCATTATGCCTCGCAATCGCCTCTATCAACGCGCTCTCTCGCTCTCGTGTTTTTTTTCCACCGTTGCGATGCCCGACATTCGTCTTCGTGACGTTAATAATTAACGACAATTTATTTCGCCACCGTTCACTTTTCATCGTCCGCAAGCTCGCACGAAGATAACTCGCTAGCGGAATCGAGCGAGTCGTTTGCGCCATCCATGGAAGTCGCTGAACACGATTCCCAAGCTTGTTCCGAAGTTTCTGGATTAAGAGGATTTTTTATTGTGTACCTTATTCATAATGAGCAACTGAATGCGGGCCCAACCGAGATTTCACGATACGCCCAAATATATTATTTTACTCTTATTTTTTTTTCATCATTTTACCTGAAACCGTTTCCCAACCGTTGTCCTGACTCTCCGTTTCGGTACTGCCCTCCGTTTCTTTCTCCTTCGGGCTCTCCGTATCCGATTCGACGTTGCTTCAAACAAACAAATATATCGCCACATTATTTATTTCATCATTACTTACTATTCATTGACAAATATAATATTTCTGGAAACGTAAATCTTGAGACAATTCACTCGTTTGACCAAGAGAATAAAAAAAAAATTAAAAAAATCGGTTCAATTGATGGTAAAAAAGACTGAAAATTAGTGACTTTTTGACACAATTCCTCGAACTTATTGTCAGTTTAACGTAAGTAAATCGGATGTCACTTTAGAGGTATGTAAACACGATCCGAGTTTCTAGTTATAAATGTGTCCGAGAAATTTGTCGATTGCAATATTTTTCCAATTCTCGCCGTGAAATCAAGGAAAATTCATCCCAACGTGGCTCAAAAATGTTATTAAATACCAGTTTCTTGTAATTTTACTGGACGAATTATCGAAATTTTATCAACTGTTAGTTCATCTCTGTATATACTGCGTGGTTTTCGAATTTACTTATATGTCTTTTCGAGAAAGTTGTTGCAAATTAGTTCAAAAACATTTTTTTAAAATTAAGGTTATCTAACAAGAACTTGAATAACTACGTATGTGTAAAAATCATAAAAAAAGTCATAAAAGTAATGATATTTCGGATCGAAATACCAAAATATAACATACGCTCTTGTGAGACCTCTGAAAATTGTCATGTTTAATAATAATAATTATATTATCTTGAAATCTAAGTGATGAGACCTCTTGGTATTTGGTACCGTAAAACTTGGATTTAGTGCGAACTTTCAACGAAATCCTAAGAAAAAAAACGATAAAACAACCTTCAGTGAAATCTACGTTTCGACTTACAACAACTTTAATTGGATTATTACTGTCAAGTTAACAAAATAAATTGCAAATCCTAATACTCTTGTCCTTCATTCCTTTCTCTCAATAGGATACTGTCTTAAGGTAGTTCGATGACAAATGCTATTCCAAGATTGAGGTACAAAAATTTGAGAAACAATAAATAAATAGATGAAACGTTATTGTGCAAAATTTGGA
>JAPYYX010003253.1:0-19021 GCA_030522605.1 Cremastinae sp. B BG-2022a | reverse complement strand
TTAATCGATTCGTCTGATATTATAGTGTCCATAAATGTCAAAATACAAGGGGGTTAAACGTAAGTCGTTTTTTTCGTTGTTTCTTCCGAACCACCTTAACCTCCAAATTACCTGTCAAACTCATTGTTCCAACTACGTTAGTCATAAAAATCTTCCTTTTGACTAACTCGGTACCAGATGAACTCTCTGAAGCGAATGGTTTTGGAGATATTTGGAAAAAAAACAATTTTAAAAAATGAATCTTACTGTAGATAAGACGCGGCATCTTGACGATTTTTTTTAAATTAGCGTCAAGACACTGGCCGTGTCCTCAGATTTTTCATGCATTATCGGAATGTGGCTAAAATTTATTGCAATTGCATTTCCGTATCACCCATAATACAAAATATTCTTAAGAATCAACAACTATTGTGATGCTGTGCGGACGACTGCTCATTTTCCGATTTCGATTTCATTGGGAAAATTGAGGGCGATGCATGAAAATTTCATGCCTCAAATGTACAGAGTATTAGCTGATAAATAGGCTCGTTTTACCTACTATTTTCGCAAAGTGCACCTGTCAATATTGAATAAAGTCGGAGAATGGGATATTCACGCTACGCATCAATTTTCCTTCTTCAGCGGAATCGAGACAATTTACCTTGTCATTGTGACTGTTACGAATGCTCGTTTGTGCTCCTTGCTAAACCTATACCACAATGGGATTTGTAACGATCTCCGCGCTTGCCAATAGTCAATTCCGTGATTTTCCCCTCCTCTTTATCCCATTTCCCTGATGGATACAACATTTGTTCTCGGTTCTTCGCCTTCTCCCTACCTCGACAGAGCCTCTCTCATTATAATTTTTGTCGTGTTCGGGGCTTCTCCCTTCTTTCCCGGATCCTCACTGAAGTCGAGAAGGCGTGACCATTTTTCAAAGACGAGACAGAAGGAAGGAAGATTCTCCTCTCGCTTTTCCTCCCTTTTCGCTCCCTCGATTCTTTGTCACCTCTCTCTCCAGCCTGGAACACGGATAATCGATATTCAGCCGATGCTATTAATGTATAACTCCACGAGACACTGGCTTTCTCCATCGTGCTAGAACGATTTCATGTTCTCTCGCGTGGGTCAACGACGTCTCGGTGTTCTTTCCATGCCAATGGGTGGACAACTCGATAATCCAAGGGATACCATCCAAAACTTTCGAGCTCTTCATACGTATAGTCATGGCTCTCGATAGCGGTAAAAAATGTCAATTATCCATTATCCTTGCAGCAATTTTGTAACCACGAGAATTAAAATTAGGTATTGTGTTCAAAATGGTGGAAACATATTTATCGTTTAATTCTTAGCGGTCATAAAATTTTTTCAATCAGCCTCATTAAAGAGCCGGAGCGCTCTAAAAGAGCTCTTTGGGCTAGAATGGTGACCCTCTCTTCAGGTCTGTGTAAACTTTAGTCTCGATAAGGACGGTTTAGTATCTGCAGCACTGGCAAAATCAGCAAAGTCCCAACTTCATTGCTGTGAGTTGGTAATTTTCAGTCTGGCTCGCTGGATCCTCGGATAAGCGACCTGTTGAAGCTGCTGACACAATTTCGAGTAGTTACACGAAAAAAAAAAGAATTTATTCAAGATCCCCAAAAGCCTGTTCTGTAAACTGTAAATAGCGTGATAAATGAAAAGAAAATGTCGGTAAAGACGTTCATGGTTGAACTTAACGACTCTCCGACCAGCGGTAGTGGACCGTTCTGTCGGTCGTTCTCCGACTCACGAATAGGATGAAGAAAACTGCGAGTGTATTGCATTGAAAGAAGAGGGGCGAGAGGAGACCAAGAGGTTGGATGTGGTTCCATTCATACTTATTTCAAGCACATTGTGTAAGCTCGCTGTATTCATTCTTTGACTGAGGCTTTTCTCTCGTATTCATTGTCACACACTACTGGGCTTTTTCAGTACATCGCTTGTATCACTCTGAAGAAGCGTCGGAATAACCGTATCCCCTTGGAATCTCAGTTCACCCTTGCTTCTCTATTGCGAAAATGTCCGCGACACTCATCAGCGCAACACTTTAAGGTTCACTTCGTAAATAATTTACCCGCTAGTTTAACATTAATGTAGAAAAAATCGTATTATTATAGCAGCATACAACTGTAACTCGATACTCATACTGAATTTTTCGTATACCAATGTAAATTCATATTCAAATATTTAACTTTCTAGGCATTTCTTAATCGCTTGCAGTTTTTCGCCTCGAGCTATAGTTGTCGGCACAAAACGTAGCTTGAATCATCTGCGGTCTGACAGTCACCCTGGCTTGCAGGTGGTGATTTAATTTTCGTAATCTCAAGATGCTTCTGTGAGGCCTGAAGAGATGAAAATACGTGTAGAAATAACAGTTGGTTTCCACGGACGATAAAGTGATTAATCACCAGCCTGGAAAGCAGATGTTAGTAGCTGAAATTTATAGAGATATTGATGATTGCTTCTCGGTACCGTAAAATTGTTGCCTGGATTCTCGGAGAAGCCGTACAATCGTAAGAGAAAAATACATAAGCACAGTGATAATAGTGCGATGAGACATTTTCTCGTCCTTGAATCGAAGCGAAGCAATTCCAACCAGGGTTAAGATATCCGAAGCTAAACAAGGGAAGAAAGAACAATACAAGACAGTTACAAAGAGCCAACAAGTTAGAAGATTTATAATGTCACCATTTTCCTTTTTTATTCTGTATTCCATTTCATATAAACGAGAGACCAGATTTATTTGTAATTCGTAACAGTTTCCTCTTCTCCCGGTGACTCCAGGGAGTCCGGGAGACCGGTAAAAGGAGATAAGCTTTTAATGAAGTGAAGCTTTTCTTGTGATTTGCAGGAAATTGCAAGAACAACGGGAACGTCTTTGTCGTTACGTTTACGAGGATCTGACCGCCGAGTGCACACAGATAAATGGCACATGGATTGATCCGAACGATCCGAGATGGTTGAACGGCGAGTACAGCGAGCTTTTGCCTGATTGGTTCATCAGTAACTTGACGAATGCAACCAATAGCTCCTCCCTAGTAAACAACACGACTCATCTACTGCAGGGTCAGTTTCTCTTTATTTATCAATTTATTTCGAATTTCTTGAGACTTTTTACAACTCGTGTTTTTTTTTAATTTGTCGATGATTGATTAGAAATAATGCATTAACAGATGAGTATCTGAGCCTCGAAGCCCCTTTCGAGCTATGGCAAACCGTCCTGATAGCCCTCTGCCTTGCGATCTGCATTGTCCTCACCGTAGGCGGGAACATTCTCGTCCTTCTAGCTTTCATCGTCGACAGAACGATAAGACAGCCAAGCAACTATTTCATCGCCTCGCTCGCAGCAACTGATATGCTAATCGGTAAAATATTTTACTTTTCTTCATTTTCACGAATAACAATAAATCAAAGTCCGCACTGTAAATTCAAACGTGTTACTTAATCAACATAAAACGTTCACCTGCTCATTGCCCGCTTGAGTGACTTGAAATTATACACCTTTAACGTGTGTATGTCAAAGTCGAAATTGTACAGAAACTTATTCAAATATAATTCATGACGGTATTTATTAAATATAATATTCTTACGACATTGATCGATAAGTTTGATTTGATTGGATATTTCAGTAAATAATTAATTAAACAAGATTGGTATTCTAATCTTGTAAATGGTTGTTGCAAACATTTTTAACTTTCGTTTTAAAGAACTATATTTTTAATTTAATGATGTGTTATTGATGATGAATGATAACGGACGATTTCAAATGATCGTCAATGAGTAATTGCACTTGTGACTTTCAGGTACAGTATCAATGCCGTTTTATACCGTGTACGTGCTAATGGGTTACTGGGACCTTGGTCCAATGCTGTGTGATCTTTGGCTCTCGGTCGACTATACAGTGTGCTTAGTATCTCAGTACACGGTGCTTCTAATCACGATAGATCGATTCTGCTCTGTAAAGATAGCGGCGAAATACAGAAGCTGGCGGACAAAGAACCGCGTTATCTGGATGGTGACGATCACGTGGATTATTCCGGCTCTTCTCTTTTTCATTAGTATCTTCGGATGGGAGCACTTCATCGGCTACAGAGACTTGCTGCCAGGAGAATGCGCCGTACAGTTCCTGAAGGATCCGGTTTTCAACACGGCTCTCATAATAACTTATTACTGGACTACATTGGTAGTCCTCTTTATTCTCTATGGCGGAATTTACAAGACGGCGTATGATATGCAGAAAAAGAGCGAAGCCAAACAGCGGAAGATGCAATCGATGGTAGCTTTGAGCGCTGGTGCTATGTCCGGGATGGCTGGAAGAGCAGCTGGAATTGGTATTTCAAAAACGCAAAGCACACTCCTCAGTCAGGATAAGCCCAAAATTGGGGCTGGAGGAGCCGTAACCGGTGGAGGATCTGGAAACGGTCAGAATGCGGAAGATTGCAGCACCAGCGATGAGATGCCAGGAAACAAATGTTCGAAGCCAAGTGGTAATCCGGAAATGACGGATTCAGGATCGAAGCAAGCTCCGGCTGGTGGCACTGCTTCCGAAGCTGAAAAGTCGGAACGTTCCAGTAGCCCGGCATTCGATTCGGATGAAGACAGCGCTGTTTGTACAAATCAACAGTCACAGAATATAAGAAAACGCTCATCGTTGGCTGGTTTGATGGTGCAATCTGGTGCCTTGCAAGTTTTTACGACGAATGGAAGATTAAACGGAATAATCCCGGTTAAAGTAGAGATGAACGTGCCGACGAGGAAGGCTTCGCCGACAAGTCCAGCGGCTCAGGAGGTTCTACATCCCGTTAGCCAGAAAGCTCAAACACTGCCCAAGATTCAGGAACTGAGCAGCCTCGGTGACAACGAGACTTCGATCGAGCCAGACAAGACGAGTAGCACTCTTACACCAGAACAGTCCTTCAGATCGAATGAGGTCGAACCCAGTCGTTCCGCAGTTCCTTCCGCAGCTCCTTCCGCAGTTCTTTCTGTAGCTCCTTCTGACAATACACCACCTTCCGAAGCGAAGAACAAGTCGTTGAGTGAAAAGACGAGCAGTCAGCAAAGTATAATTCCACCGCCTTCGCAGTTCCAGAGTAGTCCACCCGTTTCGGAAAACGCTTCGACTTCGTCTTCGGGGGATAGACCAAAGACTCTTGTTGTCTTAAACAATCAAGCTCCAGGAACATTTGATATCTTAACGGGCCTCGATGGAGCGGACCTTCGGTACATGGATGAGAGTTCCGTTATAGTTCCCAGTCCTTCCTATGAGAGTCCACCGTCCTCATTCTCGTGCAGTCTGGCGAATCCTCTTTCGACCGCGCCGTCCTCACCGCTCCTGGGTGTGCACACGGGTACCTCTGCAGCAAATACCAGTCTTCTTCAAGCTGCCTTGATGAGAGCCGCTGCACAACAGGTTGCCAGTGGTCAGCCCTCTCAGACGAACCATCCGCTCCTGGCAAACGCTTCGAGCCAAACGCATCCGCCGAGAGTCCTTGTCTCCCATCAGACGCATGCTGCATCTCAGACCTCACCGACTGTCAGTAAGGTAAACACAGAGGTCACGGTCAAGGTCGAGGATAAAAAACGGCAACCCATAACGAGTATCGTTGCCGCGACGCCGATTGAATCGTCGAACAGCACGACCGACAGGTTTTCCGACCAAACTGTCAAGCCAGCGAATCCAGGCCAGCGTTCGTCTTCTAGCAGCGCGCTTCCAACGATTTCCGGGACAACCGATCCTAAGGTACTCTCGAAGAAAAAGGATGATCGTCAGAATTCTGGCGGTTCAAGAAAGGATTTTGTCAAGTCAATAGGACGCAGGTTGAAAGCGAAAACACAGAAAAAAGACCCAACGGTTGGTCGGCAAAAATCACGGACGGAAAACCGTGCACGCAAGGCCTTCAGGACAATATCTTTCATTCTCGGAGCTTTCGTCGCTTGCTGGACGCCGTACCACATTCTGGCTCTCGTTGAGGGCTTTTGCGCAGAGCCACCATGCACGAATAAGCATCTTTTCATGTTCTCTTACTTTCTCTGCTATGCCAACAGTCCGATGAACCCATTCTGCTACGCGATGGCCAATCAACAGTTCAAAAAAACTTTTACCAGAATACTCAAGGGTGATTTTCATATGACGTAGGAGCTTTTCACTCCTTGAAAATTTCTAGTTTGTAAAGAAAGGAGAACATCTGAGAGACAAACGTGAGGTGTTAACGGACAATAATTTAGTCAAATGCCTGTTTTTATCAATGTCCACCTAAATTGGTCGATTACGTATTAGAGAGACAATAGGTTGGAGGTACCACCGGTGATACACCGTGGAAAACAAAAATAAGGTTCGATGCCATAAGCGTTGTGCATATACATGTTACATATGTAATATCTAATATGAAATTACATAAAATTAGATGAAAGCTGGGGGAGAAGGGAGTAGCTGTAATAAATGAGGAACGTCGACGACGTTCTTTTGGGACCTAAAAAAAGTGTAAATATTGTATATGTGTGAATATTTGTTGACAATGTAGAATTGGTTAGTGCAATAAAAGGTACTGCAAAGGATTCCGAGAAAAGTTAGGTCCGGACTAGCATCGACGCAGTGGCTGATCGATTATTTGATTAATCGTAGACGTTTAGCCTCTCGTTCAAAAATTAATACATGCTAAAGTCTTTTGAGGTACGATATAATAACAGACGAAATAGTTTGCTTTGTTTAGCGATAAGTATTGGCGGAACAAAATCGGAATTTAGGAATATCCGTTTAGGGTACAATTAACTATTTTTAGGTGTATAACGCGAGACCCAAGGGCGCTCGACAATGAAAGACGAAAAGTGAAATAATCAGTCGTGAGTCCCCGGCTAGGAATATCAATACATGTATATTTAAACACGCAAAACACACAACTAAAAATGTTGCATCCGCCTTTAAATTCTTGTTGATAAAGTGAGAAATGGAGCTGCGCCCAGTTCGATTCATGAAAACAACGTGATATATAAAAGTTATTTTTTCGCTTCAAAAAATTATAATTTTTCGATTGAACTAGAATTAATTTTGGAATTAATAACACAGGCCCAAAAAAAAGTGGTCTGTTCTGGGTGTCTGACTAACATTTTCCAGTGTATTTTACATCATTGAACACGAATTCAAAGTAACAATTAGGGGTCAAACTGCATATAAGAAAGAAAAACCAAAAAAACTAGACCATTGACTAGCTTACGTATGTTTTTTACGTATTTTGATGTGCTGAATTCACATCTAGAGTTCACTTGCCTGTTACATCCTTGAAATTTCGAGTAAATTACGAATTATCGCTGAAAATGGCTAAAATAGGAAAAAATCGTTAAAATTTCATTTATAAATTTATTGAATGAAATCAAGTATGTTTCTCATATATACACTGAATATGAATTCGAAGTAAAAATTGGGGGTCAAACTGCATATAAGAAAGAAAAAACCGAAAAAATCGATAAAAATAACGATCTAATAACACGGGCACACAAAAAATCAGTGTTCTGTACTTTTGACCAGACCCATCAATCCCTACATACCTCGACGCACTGAAAACGAATCCGGGCTTAGATGGGCGCCTACACGCACAGATTTTAAACAAATTGCTAAGAACCCCTAAAAATGTTCAGTGATGTAAAATACACCGGATAATTTTAGTCAGACACCCAAGACAGACCACTTTTTTTGTGGATCTGTGTAATAGATACGAATCATTGTAATGATTTAAATTGTTAAAATATTTGAAGATTCAGCTACAATTGTATCGCAGAGCTTATCATAAAGAAATCCTTTGAAGATATTGGTACTTTTTTCACAGGAAAACTCTAAGAAGATAATGGAAACACTCGAACGTTTTTATTGTTTATAATAATATGTCATTTACAATACACGAGATACCTCGGAGACTAATCATTCGGAATGAACGTCGACGATTTCATTGTGAAATCCAACGCTACATTTTTATGAATCCAACTAGTAATCTTTCATTGAAAGGTCACGGTGGATCGTCTAAAATTATATCACGTTGCAGATCCTCGCTCAGATCGGATCTTGACTCACACTGCCTGAAATGGCCTACGTGGCAAGTCTTTTTTTAAATAATGAGAAAGAGAAAAAATAAATGAACGTGAATAAGGGATGAGAATAAGGTCTTTGAATGGATGATGAGACACGTGCTGGAAATCAATTGTTATTGTAAACACGAAGTGTAGCTGACTCGAGCTTTTGAGCGCAGGGCGTGCGGATGATGCGTACGTCAAGAGGAAAACGGGAATCGATCCACAAAGGTTGCATCGCTTCGTAACGGTGTACAATCTTTTCTCCGAGTCGTTCAACTTCTCGAGTGCCGTAGTGCATTCTTATTACTCGCATTTTTATGTTATACGCACCTGTGTAGCACCATACAGCCCATCTGCATCCATATGCACTTACGTATATATTTATATGATAATGGGAAAAGTTAGGAATAACAATCAAATTTCACTTTTTTCCCAAACAGTTTTCAATTTTGTATTAGTTTTTCTTCAAGCTATTGTATAGTAATTACATTTTTAATTTTTTAATTGTTTGTACTTTTTGATATTTTTTTAAATGTTAGGTAATTCCTTTAATGTTTTGAATGGTTCCTCTGATTTGGTGCATTTGAAAAACAAGTGTACTCTGATCGTTAAAATTAATCGAGGAAATAAATCTTTAGATAAAAACAAGGTATGCCTCCCTTGAAAACGGAAAAGCGGAAATTTTAATTTCAAAAACTGGTGTAAATCAATTTTTACAAAATCCCTGCACTTATGTAGAAAGCCTTTTTTGTTTACTGTCCACAAACATTGCCGATAAAAACATGAACATGTGAAATATAGAGATAATGATGACTATTCGGCATAAGCGTACACGTATGCATGTAGGGAGAAGGATTATGCGTAAAGGTGTGCCAATAGGGATGACGTCATATACATACGTATTTGTCGAAAATCTTGACCGCGGCAAATTGTGAGAAAACAGTTATTTTTTTCAAAATCGTAGTTCAGAAAAATATTGTGGAACCCTGACGTAAATTGTGGTGTCAAAGCGGCTCCGTCATATTCTTCTCAAAATCCTTCTCTCAATGTGCCTGTTCGATAAGTAAAGATAATAAAAATATATAGGGTTTCAATTAGAAAAATAATCGAATAACTCTTTTCCATTGATGAGAACAGATACGAAAATCTTCATATCTTATGATCAAGCTCAGCACCATGAAAAAGTTTCCTTAAATATGTATATTTGAGAAAAGAAAGAAAAAAAACAACGGAGAAGCGGAAGCATCTCACGAAAAAAGTTTAGTACCTGGAATCTGCAAAAGAACTCCCGCATGACGTTTTCATCGTTTTCGTCCTCGTTTTTTCTACACGGACACAAATCACGAAAAACAATCGAATGCAGCAGAATAGTCTCGAGGAGACGAAAAAAGAGAAGAGAGAAAGATCCAAAGATTGTATATTTTTGCTGCGAAATGACGTTTGGATCTCAAAATCAAACAGCCGCATGATTGATGGGCTTGAACAAATTGTTTTTTTATGAACCTGCGCTTCGTCGAAGATGTCAATTCACTTGAGTAACGGTCGATCCGATCACTCGATCTTTTGTAAATAATTATATACTTATGAATATATAAGTAAAATATATACCAAAGAAATTATATGAATAAAGCGAGGAACAAGCGCTAAGAATTGTTGAAGAAGATATAAAGATTTAATGCGGAACGTGACGTTACAACGTGTAGAATGAAAAATATAAACCCATTAGAATAAATATTATTCCAAGTATTAGTCGGGAATACGAGAAACATTGTTAGGACTTTAGATAAAATTAAAGAATTAGATGAATATGAAAAAATAAAAATGAATATATTGTTAGATTTTAGATGAAAATAATGTTGCTATGGACAAAGATAAGAAGAGCACATGAAACAATACTCATTGATAACGCTTATACGAGCGTGTATGGATGTGCATATTAGCCCCATGCACACACCCGTATACATGAGAATTTCGATAATCGATGGTGTTTTCCAATCAGATTCTATCCACCGACTCTTCCTCTCATTTCCGTGCGAGACGGAAGTTCTACACTGTTAAGATCGAGACACAAATACGATTGCATACACCGAGGCTACTCGTAATCTAAAATTTTCACAGAAACGTGCATTACCTCCCCGAAACCTTCGACCCTACCTCAGCGATAAAATCATCTCCGTTATAGATAGATGAGCCATAAAGATGTGAAAAATAAAAGCGGAACGACGAAAGAAAGGAGTGAGAAAATACGTGTATAGTTAAAGTATACTTCCATCACATGCAGGGATCGATTAAATTATTATTTATGAATACCCTTTGTCCGAACTTGATGGCCTAATCGCCCTCTTCATCTTCTCCTCATAAACATGCTCTATATATACACACCTGATGTCAATGTCTACGCTTAAGTGTTCAAGAAACCGAAAAAGCTTCTCGTGTATAGGTTTAATATTCGCGAAACGGCTTACCTCGGTTTCGTTGAAAAATCTCATTTTCTCATTTTGAAAACTGAATATTTACATTTCAACTCATTTCAGCATACTCTCGTGTCTTAATTCAATGCTAATTCTATATTTATTCCAAACGAATTGTTTTCGTTATTGCAAATGCATTTAATTTTTTTATCTCATCGCCATCACTACCGACAATTTTTTACAATTTTCAATTACTCATAAAAATAACGAGATCATACGTATATGTATATATGCAATAACCAAAAAATTTTCATCGATTCTGTAAAATTGTTTTTATGTCTTCGGAAAAAAATGTTTGTCTTTCTTTTTATAATTTAAGAACGTGCATAATTTTGTATACCGCGGTAGCAAGACCTGCTCCATCAGGTGTCTTACGTATAGTTTTAGAAAAAAAGGTAATAGCTATTAAATTATCTACTTGGAGAAGAAGAGAGAAAGGGATAGGTTGTCAACTCCAGTTTACGGCGACAAATGAAAGACCGTGCTAAAAAAACAACTAGTTCAGATGACGCGAAAGAAAATTGTACATTATGAAGTAACGATTCCGTTGTACGAGACAATATAAAGTTAAAATGCGCGCATTGCCCGACAATCTCATGAAGCAATTTTAAGGAATCTAGAGAGCAATTGTTGAAAAGATTGAAAAGAACTTCTATAATGGGTGCATTTACGGGAAATTGCATTTTCCCGGAATTTTTCTTCAAAAATTAACCGCAAGCGAAAAACAATAATGATGCTGCGACATTGAACAAATAAATGCGAGACGAAGGAGTGACATTTTTAAATGAAATCAGCCACGCATTAATCTATAAAATAAAATAAACAAAATGAAACGGCCGCTTCGCACGTATTATATTCACCATTAAAACGCATCCTTCTCAATGAATTTCTATCAAAATTAGTTACCAATTTTTTACCCACAAATGATTTGTAATTAGCAAATCCCGCGCGCTATATTTTCTTTTTCGAATAACAATTGTTCACAATTATCGAGGAAATAATTTTTCATATGGATTAATTATGTACAGTATAATAATATGGTTCAGTGTGTATTATACAAAAGACCAAATCCATGCATTTGTAAATTGTACATTTTTATTCGCTACGTCGAGTGTCCGGCCGGACAT
This sequence comes from Cremastinae sp. B BG-2022a, assembly GCA_030522605.1. NCBI lineage: Eukaryota > Metazoa > Arthropoda > Insecta > Hymenoptera > Ichneumonidae > Cremastinae sp. B BG-2022a. Next base: position 7,362 of record JAPYYX010003253.1, on the reverse strand, counting down.
TGACAACATTTATATACGTACAATATAATATTTGTTTATTTTTCGTTCGATTAAAATGATTATAAATTTTTTTTTACTCAACGCGTCGTTAGCAATGTTGTGTAATTAGGACTCCAACATGTACGTATACAAAGAGCTACAATAAATAATGAAAAATAATGTGATACGATCAATATGAAAGAGGATACCGTGTTCGATGCCTGGAATTGCATTATTTTTGAAAAAAAAAAAAAATTGTTCCATGACGTTTTCCAGTTTCGAGAGGTTCGTCATTGAATTTTTCCTTTTTATCGTCCATGGAAAAACCTTGCCGTATCACGCTTGAAGATCTCCCGCGCCGAAGAATTACGAAAACGTACAATTATCATTCATTACCGTGTGTATTATTTTTCCACGAGCAGAGCAACGAGATTGCCTTGTTTTGTTCTCATCGTGACCGATTCAGTGATTCGATGATCTTTCATCGAGCAACCTGTCTTGGCCGGTTTTCTTCCTTCGCATCTCCATTTCCAAGATGAATTGGACTTTTTGGAAAAGTAAACGCGACGTCGAGGTGGAAAAAGCCGGGAAACCAGATCCAAAGCATCCACGACTACGACGATTACAATCTACGAAAGAGTAAGTATTCCGTTTATATTTTTGATTTCATATGTTTTTGCCATTTTTACTATGATGAAACAAAACAACTCGTCGATATTTACAACTGGAACTTGGCAATTGTGAAATTTTTTTCGATAAATAATAATTATTATAGGTATGCAAAGACGCGAGACACGTTTTCTCGCTGATTATACACATTCAAGTAGGTCGGGAAGCGGGAAGAAATTATATTTGGATGCGCGTATGCGAGTCACGTTCTCGCGAGGTCAATTGTCTAAAGTTCAATTAAATCTTTCTCATTTTCTTGGTAACATTTTGGTCTCGTTCTCTTGAAACGAGCTCTCTTTCGTTACAATTCATTTAAAGGTTTCTCTGAAAGATATTTGCAAAAGTCTCGTTCATCTTCTCTCATCGCAACGTCGGATCAAGTTCACCATTAAACAAACATTTCACAGAAGGCAAAAATTCAATGAGATAACAATCAACTCACGAGAAGATGCGTCACTGAGCAAAGTTAAAAAGAGAACATGTATATACTTATATCTGATAATGAATTCGAAAAATTACTTGAACATTTTTCGTTGTTGGAACTGGCATATCCAGAATGATTTTTAACGTTAAAATTGATTTATAAATCTTACAATTATTGTTTCACTTTTTAATAATTTATCAAATTAGGTAGACCATCGCACATTATTTATTTCTTACCATTATTTTAAGGAGGAATTAGAGGTATTTTTGAAATGCTAAGAAAAGGTTCCAATTTTGTGAAATGTTCTAAACATAAACAAATAAGCAGGTTAATATTTTTTTTCATATGATTGTTCAATGCTAGTCCCAAAATTTGAAAGCATTTCACTTTATTTTTCTATTTTAATTATTTGAACAATGTTAATTCTTAAAATGGTTTAATTAATTATCGGAAGTTGCTAATCGGTATTATAGCTAATACACAAAAAATTCAGAACCCTTCCAAAAGACTAGAAATACGTCAAAAATTCGCAAACTTTTCGTTTCTAAACATACTTTCGACTTTTGACATGGATTGTACCTCCATAATCATTTCCTAATAATTTATTCAACATAATCTTTATACAACTTTTTTTGAAACTCGTCTCTTATGTATCGTGTATTTATTATTTAACAAGAAAATATTTTTCTACAAAAATTGAACATTTTTATGTTGACAATTTTCATCGTGCGATCTTTTGTTATATAACTTTTTATTAAATTATGCCGCCTCATTATCATCCATAAGTTTTACTGCAAGTCCGGGTGATCAGAAAACATTTTCTTGGTACAAATAAGCAGAGAGACGTTAATTGAGTATTCGTCCCGTGACTTCTGTGAGAGAATCTATTGTTTGGTCTCATCTATTGGGCGATACGTGCTCGTACGTTTCTTATTGTCCACTCGAGCATTGTGCCGAGTGTGCACGGAACTTTTTTCCAGCGCCTTCTCTTTCCAAGCTGTACTCACTCCTTTCTCCGTTTGTCGAAACTGATGTTGATAATTGTGCATTCGAACCTCGACATTCACGTTGCCTCTCGCGTAACAATTTCGACAAAAATATATATATTTTTTTAAGTAGCGGATATTCGGTGATGTTAATGAATACTAAACTTCCAAATACATTTTTCCTTAAAACAATATAATTTTTTTTTTGTATGAATTCCAATTTTTTTCTAGTTTTTCATTAATAAATTCGGTAATTCCTTACTTCAGCGTCTTCAGCGAAAAAAAATTGAAAATTTGCACAAACCTTCTTTGATATCTGCTACATATCTATACGTGTTGAATATTGTGATTTTTTATCCAAAATACACATTTTGACTACTATCCCTGGTGAACCGTCTTGAAATTTTCCATAACTCTTTTTTTAGTAGTACTTCGAAGGGGTACCCTTTAGATATGTTTAAGAAGTCGTAAAAATCTCTCGTGATTATTATATATACGTAGCAGCTTGAGGTCATATCGAGGTCTGAATGAATTTGTGCGTGCTACGGAAATAAACCGACACACTTTTTTTATTTTACTGCACCCGCAAAATTACTACAGAAAAAACAATCATGTTTTTTTTACAAAAAAACAGATATTTTTAGATATTTCTTTCCTTTTTGTCGACAATCTGACGCACTCGATGGATGGAAACGAGTGAATCAATTATTCAGTGTGATCATAATGAACCGCCGCTATTTATCATAACTGTTTCCTCAAATCAATCCTCGCTCCAATTAATCTCCATAATATCGATTAATTAGTAAGAAATTTACATCGCAGCTCCGGGATTACCACTTTACTAGCGATTTCAGAAAATCCAATATATCGCGCATTACATTTTGAGAAATTGACCGTCTTATTTTACTGAGAATATATTTTATGATTTTTTAAAATAAAAGTGAGAAAAGTCACTCCCCGCTTATCACCCTGCGTGAAGAACGATGAATCACTTTCGAGATGCAAATACACGTGACGTACCAGCAGACATTGTGGAATCTCGCAAACAAAAAACTGCTTCCCGTTATCGAGAATAATTGCAGATACGAGTATCAGAGAAAGAGAGAGAGAGAGCAGGAGTATTTTTTTCTTCCGATATTGGTAAGAAAAAAAAATCCCGTTTCTAGGTAATTATTCACTGTAAAACGAGTAAAACGAGTATACGTGTAGGAAACGTGGAAAGTCCCTTAACCTATCTAGCCCCTACTTTTACTGAGAGATGAATGAATGCGATTGGCGCGACGAACAACGAGTCCCCTTTCCTGTTCCTGCGGACTCTTCTCTCTCGTTAACTTTCAGTCCTAATTCGAGCTGCGTTCAAGCAACTTCGGGAATAATTCGCTTTCGGACTATGCAGGCGTTCCGTACAATTCAAGTAATTCGGATAAACGCGTAACTTTTCGCTGTCGTCGAAATTTAACACTCACAAAATGTAACGAATTTCCGTTGGGACAAAAAAAATCACTCCCAATTATGGAAATGAGTGAGAAAATAATATTGAATTCAAACAGTGACGATGAGACAATTGATATCGTTTCATTAAAAAAAAAAACAGTCGTCAAATAAATTTGTTAATAAGAGGAAACGGGATCAATATTAATTTTCGTGGAAATTCATCGATTTTATTTCCATTGTAATAGCGATAAAGTCGAAATAATGATTTCCATTTTGACCGATACGACACTGGGAGCTGAAGTGCGCGCTCCGATCTATCCCCGTAGAAAAAGGACTCCGAAAACGCAAACGAAGAACGATGAAGTGCCGGCATTTGTAGCGGAAAAATCAGAGATTGAAACGAAAAATTGGAAACCGACAGAACGGGTCGTTCTTGCTAGTGAAGAATATAATAAATTAAATGCGTTACCGCGGATATATCCAAGGACGAAGAATGGATGGTACGGCCGACTGAAGCGTGACATCCTCAAGAGTTTGAGAACGAAAGTATGTCCAGAAATAAGAAATCGGTGAGTGAACAAAAGAAAATATGTACTATGAGGTAACGATTGTTTGAAGCAACGATTTGTAAAAACAAAGAGAAATCGAGTTTGAATTTTCAAAATATTTTCAACTCGATATCTATGAAGCTATTTCTGTTAATAACAATTCTACAAAATGAGTGTAAATGAAACTTGTGTTGATGCTTTTGATTTGCAAATTTACAGTTTCAAGGAGGAATTGTAGGTACAATCCAAATCAAAAATATGCTCGGAACGGAAATTTTGCGAATTTTTTACTTTCTAGTCTTTTGAAAGGGTTCTGATTTTTTTGCGTATTAGCTACTATAGCGATTAACAACTTTCAATTATTAATTAAATCATTTTAACAATTACCATTGCTTAAACAATTGAAGTAGAAAAATCAAGTGAAATGCTTTTAAATTTTTTAATTAGCATTCAACACTCATATGAAACAAATAAAAAAAATTTCGCAGATGGTACCTTATTTGTTTATGTTTAAAACATTTATATGAAAATTTCATAAGACACAATGTTAAATGTTATAAAGTTTGAAAGTTTATAACTTTAAAACCATTCAGTGAATCATTCTCAAATTTGGCACAAGGATTTTTTAGCCGATTTCAAACAAGTCTACAAAATTTTAACTTTTTCTTACTATTTTAAAAATACTTCCAATTCCTTCTTCCAGCCTCATCGAATTCTTATTACTTTTCGTTATTTAGTGCTTCGATTTTATTGTCGCTAATCGTTGACGCTTACTGTATATTTAATACTCACAAAAACACCATCAAGATGGTATAAAGAAAGGAGACAAGTACATTTTTCCATAGCATTATGGTAAATAGTAAAGAGATTGTCGTAACATTATAAATCCACTAGATAATAATTAAAATTATTTTAAAAATATATCAATGAGTTTATCAATATATAAAAATTCTATCAAAGTACGATAATATTAGAGAATAAAAATTCAATAAAAATACTTGCCGAGTTTATTACTAAATATATCTGGCAATTATTTTTTTCTAAATTTTATTCTTTAACAGATTTTTTTATGTTATTCTTTATAGAGTCTCGGTCGTTCGGCCGATTTTGATATTTTTGTGATTGATTTTTTTGTTGAAAATGTACTTGCCTCGTTTCTCTACCGCGATGACTCTTGATGAAAGATAATTTGATGAAATCGTTGAAAAAATTGATCCAGATGAGATGAGAGTAGAAAAAGAATGTTTGCGGCAAAGAAAGGTTTGTCCAGCTGAGTGTTCAGAGTGCATGCAGGTGGGAGTTTAAAGACCCCCCTGCAGAGAATGAAAGGGCGTTTTGTGTGAAGAACAAGAGCAGGGGAAAGCATACAGGTGACTCAGCCGGGCAAACGATACGGAATTCTCGACCGGGAAACTCCGCATGCGAGTTATTATTTTTCACGCGGCGTGCATACACGCGGACAGCTAAAGCAAGATAGAGAGAAGCGAGCGAGGAGTGCGCGTGCAGTCGCGTGTACGAAGCGATCCCGTGTGAACTCGTGTGAGACCGAAAGCTATAATACCCGCGGACTAGCGTGTGGTAATGGACTTCCTGCGGGATCATCGGACCGTTAACGCCGAGGGTCTCCAAACTTTGTCATTATTTTCTACACCGGCGTATAATTCTTCTCCTTTAAACTCTTTTGCAACGAGCCATGGATATCCAATTCTCATCGGTTGAAATTTCAGCTCGAAACTCTGATGAACTGAGATTTTTATTTCTATTTCAACCAATCATACATTTTTTTAAGGTGCGATGTCTAGGTGTCCTATATCGTGCGAAATCGAATTTTGCTATTTTCTCTTAAAATTAAACAATTTTCGAAGAAAAAAGCAGAAGAACCATGTTGTTCTCTTTTTCCATTAAAGAGTAATGTGCGATTCTATTTTTTCTATAGTATCAAAAATCACCAAGAAAATAGAAAATCCGTTTTGCATCTGTCCCTCCCGCACTCATATGGGTTACACATCACCTCAAGAACGTTTTACCCTTACATCAAAAAAGAGCGATTTTCATGGAAATTTACATAATCGTATAGATAATGACTTCGAAAAAGTGCTTGTGAATTTTGGTGAAGTTTAGGAGAAAAATTTAAAAGGTAATTAACAAAGAAATTAACACGTGTCCTTATGAATTTCGTAAATTATTGAATAGAAAATGTATATTATTCAATAAACTTCAATAAAAGTTGTAGAAGTTTGTACCTTTTTCAATAGAAAACTGTACATTTTTCGATAAATTTGTCTATTATAATATGCTTGTACATATTTTTCAATAGAAAAATTTACAATTTCGCACCTTTCGCATGCTTCGAAAAGAGAGATTTTGTTATAAAACGGAGATACTATTTTTGTAATATCAAGAAAAATACCCACCAAATTTCAAAAAGATTAGGAGCATTGTTCCTGTAAAATCTATTGATAAAGTATTGAAATAGCGAGTTTGATTAAAGCTACATCTAACCTTAATATTCACAGACGTGGATTTGCGCAGATAGAAACTGTAGCAAAAAAACTTGTTTGTAAAGCTTTCAATGAAATTCTCTCTCTGATGCAAAACATAATTGATGGTAAATTCGCAGTTGACAGCTAACATCCAAAAATTACTGACGCTTCGTAATCGGCACTTTTTCGTTATACATATATTCGTCATTATTTAATTAATAAGCGTTTCTCGTAGGTGTACTTTGCACACATTTAATGTTTCAGATCATTATCTCAAATTCTCATCTAAATCATATGGTTTGTAACGCGTCCTGGGTTCCTACTCGTACCTCGCGGGAACGAGATCCGAGTACAGGACGGTACAGCTGGCCGTCCGCTTTTTCCCCCTTTTCTAAATCAGGAAAATTCCTCACCTGAGGAAAACGGGCGCCAGGGTCTTTTTTTCTAGAGAAGAACCCAAACGAGAAATAACAATAATTCCGCGGGCGCTTCCGGGCGCTTACAGGCTTCGCAACTATTATTATTCTATATTCTCGCGGCGACGAGCCCAAGCAATTAGAATCTCGATCGAGGGTGTCGAAACACCCGCGTGTAATATCTCCCAACAAATTATTTATTACATTAACAAAAATGACTCTACTTGGAGATATAACACTCACCGCGCGTCAACTTATCTTTTTCTTGTAAAATCTTTTCTCGATTTTTAATCTTAGTTTCCTCTAAATCAATTTCTACAATTCTCTCAATTGACGGTCAGTCTAAGACTGCCGAAAATTAGCTCGCGTCTCATTACGCGAGCCGGCCGGTGAGTCGTGGAGTGGGGGACGTCCCAGTGATGC